>LKNJ01000414.1:0-170303 GCA_002120245.1 Maccullochella peelii
TATATGTATGTATATATGTATATATATATGTATGTATATATGTATGTATATATATGTATATATATATATGTATGTATATATATATGTGTGCATATATATATGTACATAATTTACATCCATGTTTGCTAACTTGCAATTTTCTTTTCCACTGCCTTTGTGTGCGCATTGCTAGGTTTCTTTGTACGTTACTGCCACCAACTGTGGATCAGCGGAATAGCGTAAAACCAGTGGCAGGAATGTGTATCGCATTGCCCACATGCTCCTCATGCGCGTGCACAGGGATCAACTCATTCAAGTCTTGCTCCATAGTGCTACTAGTGGTCAAAAACCCGACGGGGTATCTTTAATCTGGAAATCTAAAACTGCAATGACAGCTATTGAACAGCTTTCACAAGCTACCTTGTCAAAATAATGAAACCGAGAAAACAGTTGTGGCTATTGTCAAAAGGATAATGTTCAGTAGCTCCATCCATTAAATGGCGGCTGCCAACAATCCATTCTTTGAAAGTGGAGGTTTACAGCTACAAACACAGCGCAAAAGGGTGGTTGCGCTGTGTTTGTGTAAAAGATACATAAATCATTGATACAAGTGTGAATAAGAGGAACGTGGGACAGATTCCCATGTTTACGGATGGTTGTGTGATTGCAGAGGTGGTCGTGTGAGGGTTAAAAAATACTGTGCATTGACAATAGAGCACTATATTCATTATATCTAGGTTCAAATGATCTTGAACAGTGGACTTTGGGTGTTTTGAGACTTCCATATTACTACATTTTACAGGTCATAATTATGACTTGTATTTTGACTTGAACAGTATTTACAAGTCAGAAACTGGTAATCTATTTGCTAAACCTATTTATGGACACTTGTTTCCATTGTAAAATTATTGTGCTTTTTAATATGCCATTCCTGTACACACTCTGTAACATCATTAAATGTTTTTCTTGCATTTTACTGATTTTTATAGTAGTATGCGGTCGTGTGCGTGTCAGTGCATGATGCTCAGAGGAGCTGTTTGGCATGAGTGTGCTTAGCAGGACCCCTTCAGCCTTTTCCTTGGACCACTGACTGTGACTATCACAATGGCCGGAAAAATCTTCCGGCTTGCAATGAGCTAAAAACGAGCAGAGAAGGGGCAGCAGATGTGGTGTCACCATGGTCGCGGTTCCTGCTCAGTCTCCAATTCAAATCCCTCAGTTACGGCCATGGCATCTTTGGCTACTAAGCAGGTTATTTAGAACCACAACAGACCAGCATTGTCAGAAGAAAACCCTGTGCCTCGAAAAGTAATTAAAATTTTTTTTTATTTATTTACTATTTATTGGTTTGTGTTGCATTTGCCTACACATTGATAATTTGTCCCATCTTGTATCTTTTTCCAGTCTTCTAGTAAGAGTAGCCCTCTCTCCAGTTGGATAATACAGGATTTGGGGGCTCAGCTGCCACAGCTGCATATTAACTTAAATACAAAGCATCTATCCAACAAAGCATGAGTGCAGACCACATCTCATCATGCTTGTGTGTATCATCTTAATTGCACGGGTGGATGACATTTTTCCAAAATGTCCACAAGAAAATGAAACCCCTTTTTTGATACTATGCATGGTTGGCAATAGTCATTCAATGTATTTGCAATCTGTAATGACTTTTTTATATAGTAGTTTTCATTGTTACTGGCGGTGTCCATTACTTGTATACTGACCTACAAAAGGTTCACAGTTAAGGATGTATGCACATACTGGACGTAATGCAGAAGACAACATTCCATAATGAGTTCAGTACTATATTACTATGATACTAGCCAAGCGACTGCATGTCGATTAACGTCTTTGTACTCCCTCGTGACAGGGTTGAACAGCTGATGTACAGCGCCAGTCGATCAGTCTCTCTCATCTTCACAGTTGTTCGGTAAACAGTGGAATGCTGCAGTGCTACATGGTAAACAAAGTTCTTCTTCACCTGGGTGTCTTCCAGCCTGATTGGCCGCCGCAGCGTGACGTTGGTTTTGTTTCTCTAGCAACAAAACTCAGCAAGTGAATGCAGCCTTACTCAGAAGCACTCGTCATTACCACCAGTAACCACAGGTGTCGCCAAATCAACCAGGACTGACATCTTAAAGTCACAGTGAAATGCCAGTAAGAGCATTTTTAACCTCCATAATGTGTCATATTTGCGAACAGAATATGTGGGCAGGGTCCATGAGATTTGATCACCCAAAAGTGGGCATGGCTTAGCAAATACTGAGCAAAATGAATCTGAAGTGAGATTCAGAACTGTCGAGGACGGTTGGCCTCCATCCATCCACAAAGTTTTTGCCAATGGATATCCAAACACACACCACTGACCCATGATATTTTTCTGTTAGCTACTAATACCCACAAGCTAACGATCAAAACTTGACGTCCTCAGTTCAGGACGAGGCGAGGTTGCAATAGGCCTTTTTCTTGGAAGACATTTTGACATTTGACAGTAGCTTTAGTTTCAGGGTCCTGGTATTATTCATGCTGACTCACTATCATTATTGGGACACTTGAATAGAACAGATAAGTCAAAATGTCCTCTGTGAAATAAACCTTAGACCTTAGAGCAAACACATAATAAATACAGTATGAACAAAACACATGCTGGTAAAAACATCCAGATCTTGTGTGGTGTACTGATTGTGAGTACCCACAGTGGCTCGCAGTCAGTGCAAGTTTCAAAAACAAAATTCCCATTTATACATGGCTGATTAAATATGGTCACATGCCCCCCCAACAGTGGGAGCATATGACTAGAGTAAATTAAATCTCCCTGTATAATAGAGACTTCCCGGAATGAGGGAATAAGAGCAATAACTATGCTTGTATTTCAGCAGCAAAAATGTAAAAGAAGAGCATAAGGAACAGTGAAGGAAAACAGACAGGAAATGAAGGACAAAGGAAGGAGACAAAGTGGAGGAATAAAGGACAGAAGGGATGAAGGGTAAGGAGAAATGAGGAGAACAAATAAATGAGTGAAGGTCATTTGTTAAGGGAGGGCAGAAAATTCACTTTTAAACAAAGCCTTGGAGTCAAAACAGTTAAAAAGTGTGTGTGTGTGTGTGTGTGTGTGTGTGTGCATGCGTGTGCGTGGTTCTCCCGGCCAGGCAGCAGGTGCTGGTTTGGTCCCTGCTCCAGTGAGCTGTGAATGGGTGTCTGGGTGGCTCCACTCCCAGCTGGGGCACAACAAGTGTGTGTGTGTGAGAGAGAGAGAGAGAGAGAGAGAGAGAGAGGTGAGGGGAGGTGAGCTGCCATGTGGATGAGGTGAAGAGATTAGCAGCATCTGAGGTCTGGGTGCTTGGCCGGGTGTCTGTCGGAGGGTCAGGGCTCGTCTCTCACTGTACATTCAGTTGCTCTGTGATTAGCCGCTGATGGGCGAAGTCACCCAAAACTTACACCGGAGCCAACTTTTCTTCTCAGTAAACAAGTAAACAAGGTGACCGTGTTCCACATTTGCCAACATGTCTCTGCTCATCGAAAATTAATGAGCCCACAGCCGCGAGTTTCTTGGCTGATGGTGATGTATCGGTTAGAAGAAGGACTGGGTGGTCAGCTGGCAATTTGCTCTGATTGGTCTGCTCGTCTGAGTTTTTATTTTGTACTGATCATGAGCATTGTTGAGCAAATACACACAGATTCTAAACTCAGGACCTAAATCAAGAACTAAAAGTCCATTTAGTGTGTTCATTTTTGTCTTTTCACTCCATCTGACAACTTGTGAAAAGGGAAATTAGGCAAAATGGACTAATAATTGTTTTAAAATCTATGACTTGGTTTGAAAAGAAGTCACACTCAGGTGGCAGGAACTTCACATGCTGCTTCACGTTAAAAGATTTCCACCGGCGAACCAGCAGGAGGCTTTTATGTGAAGCAGCCATAATTGCGATGTAATTGTCACGTAGTTAGCAGAATTTTGTTAGTGGTGCTATTACACATATACACATATTTTTGGTCAGCAGATCGGTTTTGAATATTGCAAGGAGTGCAAGGAGCTTTGCAGGTGACAGGCTCTTGCTGTGGTTTGTTAAAACTAGCAGCACACCTCCAACATCATATCATCAAGGTAAACAACACCTTTTATCTTGGCTCATCTTGCACCAGTGTGCCTCCCCACTATCAAAAAAGGCATAAATCTGCAAATCAAAGCGTTTGCATTCTCACTGCATCTAAAGAACCAGCAATTTAGATTGATTACGGATCACATAATGTTTGCATGTGACTAGACAACAGCCAGTGGTAACGGATGTGGGGTGGAATAGGGGATTGAGGGCTTCTGGGGGTCAGGATCGGTACTTAGTGACAGAGGGTACAGGGATGTCAAGGTGGGGAGTCAGCAGTGGACGGGTTGGGTGGTGCGAGTTTTTTTCCCCTTTAGTTTTGTATAAAGTGAGTACTGGATGCCCCTGTTTTAGTCGCGTCCACACCGTAAGGAGTGGACTGGCCAGTTGAGGGTCACATCCTGGTTCCCCACATAGAACAGTCCCCAGGCCCTCAAGGAGGAAGCTCATTCATTGTGGGATTGACAGCCAATTATTAATTCATACACAAAATGCCCTTTTTGTTTATTTATTCGTTTACAAAATGGCAAACATTATACCTGCTAAATGCAGGTATAAGTTAAAAGTTCCTGCAATCAGAAAGGACCTTCAGAAAGAGTTTTTTTCCAGACCTGAGGCTCTTTGCTCTGAGAATGTGGTGCATTTTTGTTACTATGTGACAGGAGAAAAAAGTCAACTCTGAACATAATTTACACCCATTACTGGTCACTCTTCGACTGCTGAAAGCTGTAGTAGTAGAGCTGTCCGCGTCTACCAATCACTAAGGCTTATAGTCTAGATTTACTGAACATTCCTTTAATCCTACAATCTGCAAAAAAGCTCTGCGGCTTCTGACCAAATTCCCTCCTTAAACAAACTTTTCACTTGTGTCCTTTTACTGTCTTTGGTTTGTTGCTGCACACGTCGTCTGCAGATCGCCCCTTATTACGCAGGTTTCACCTTACGAGCTACTTAAGTCTGGATGTCTGTCGCACCATCCATATTCAACATCCTCCTCCCATCTTGAATAATCTCTTTTGAATCTCAGTCTCTCTATGTGAGTGATGCTCGTCTCTCTCATCAGTGCCCGGTTTGGCTGGCGTGGCTGGCAGCCGGGGTACCCAGGTGTGGTGCCGGAGGTACCCAGCTGTGAGGCCACCAGCCCAGGCATGACTCATAACAGCGTCCCCGTCATCCTGTCAGTCACGGCTGACAGAGGCCTCAGCAGGACACACAGCATAGAGGGTGACAGGGTGTCTGATGGCAAGTTGTGAGAGGCCACGTGATTAGTTAGTGTGTGTGTGTGGCCTTGGCAGTGTGTGACTCAGTGAAGATGTGTAGCATCATCGCCCCGAGAGGTGTGTGTTTCCAGACCTGCAGTGCATTATGGTTGTGAAGTACACTATTGATGCATAACCAGGGATGGAGAGAAATTGCCTGGTCACTCTCAGTGTGAACAATTCTCTCTCCTGCTCAGAACAGAGCTCAGTCCTTTAGGAGGAAAGATTAACAATGTGCTCGACAATCTCAGGCAACAGTTTTACTGTACCATTCTGAATTTTACTGCATTGCACGAACCTCCAATTTATCGTAAAACAGCTGCAGTTATCATTAAGTTAGTTTGGTGTTAGAGTGTTTGTGTTGCAACTGTTGGGCTGCTCTTCGGGGATCATCCATCCAATGTATTTTGAAAAGTGCTATACGAGTATAAGGCTCATCGGTACTGGTTTATAGACAGGCTAGTGGTGTGGTTCCAGGGATGGCAGTGTTGGTCTGTTTATTGGATTGATTGTCATGAAATTGAGTGTAGGTATTATTGATGGCCAAAGGATGAGGCCTAGTGGCTTTGATCCCCTGACTTTTATACCACCACCAGCAGGTCAAGGATTTCACTTATCCTGTAACAAATCTCAACATCTACTGGATGGATTGCATACATTTTGTAGAGATATCCATGGTTCATTGTAATGACTTTGATGATCCTCTGACTTTTCCTCTAGCACCACCATGAGGTTTTGGTTTTGAGTGAAATGTCTCAACAATTATTGGATGTTTTGCCATGAAATTTGATACAGCCCTTCTTGTCCCCCTACAGAATGACATGTTGGCATTCCCTTTACTTTTCGGTCGTGTCTAAATGGTAACCCTAGATTTGCAAAACTCATGCGAGATTTGTAGGCGTTGTTTCTTCATTGTGCGCATTGTTTGTCATTGTGTACTATTACCATGGTGCCATGAGAAGCGTTGACATTTTGGAACTGTAGCAGGGTTGCTACTAGGGGTCCTGTTGACGCATGAAGCACATGATCACACACCATTACTGGACTGAACACAACTCTTTATTCACACTTTAATACAACTGGAGGATCACTTAGCTGGCCTCCCGGTTTCTTTGCCCGGCGTTCCTGGGTCAGCCAGCTCCTCTCCTCTCTCTGTATCACTGGGGCTTAGGTCTTCCCTCCTGGCTCCCTGTCTCTCCCGTGTGTCAGCCACCTCACAGCTCTCCCTGCTCCTACTAAGTAGAGCCCATGATTACCAATTGCTTCCCACCTGGGCCACTCAGATCTCTGACACTGACTCCAGAGCCACTCCCCCGCTCTCTCCTCTGCAGCTGAGCACAATCAACCACACTCCGCCACCACAGGAATGTTACCATGAGAAGCGTTGTTTTGTTCCGTATAGTGGTTGCAATGTAGTTTAAGCGGGTCTTCCGGCAGAAAGCTTTAGGAAGTCAGCTGGAGTAGTATAAAAGCAACAATGTCTGTGTAGGATACAGGTAGAGGTGGATGGATGGGTCAAGCACAGGACTTTCACCCAGGAGACTGCTGTTTCGTGTGAAACCAAAAGTCATCACTGACTTTTATTTTAACCCAAACCATGACCTTTTCGTTTTGAAATGGTCGCAGTTGGTTAGGTTTAGGTTTAGGTCCCATGTGCCAAGTGCTACTGTGCTGAACAAGTGCACATGTGCAAGAGATTCGCAAATCTTGGCTTACCATCTAGACACGACCCTACATTTCCTCTGGCGCCATCATCTGGTCAAAATGTCATTTTGTCCAATACTTTTGACCAAATTCCTACAAAACTAACAACATTCCCATCAGCGTCAGTTGTATTTTGTATTTAGTGCTAATTAGCAAATGTTAGCACACTAACAAGCTAAACTAAGGTAGTGAACACTGACAACATTACACCTGCTAAACATCAGCATGTTAGTGTTGTCATTGTATGTTAGCATGCTGATGTTCAAATTAGCGCTGCTCCTATACTGTAAGCATGGCCTTGCACAGATACTATAGATTCTTAGTCTTGTTACTGATTGTTACAAAAATACCCGCATTTTTTAAACGGAGTGGATCAGTTTCAACTTTCAAGTGGTGAAGTTGATCAACAGAAAAAGCATTGGCAACTAGTTGGATAATCATGTATTAAACAAGTTGCCAACAAGTCATTTATAAGTAAGTCTACCAAAAAATCTTACAAGTGGTGCTGGTTTGCTGGTTTATTCTTTAAATCTTGTTTTCCTACAACATTTTGTATTACAGATCTTTTAAATCTAATTTTATAAATAAATCTAATTATACAAACATCCCGAGTCCAAAGCAATTTAAAAAATATTCATAAATTAAATCATTGTTATAGTTTTAATATTGGCTTGTGTGTAAACATTGGTAAATTTGATATTCTAGTTTGTACTATCATTTTAAATTTCATCATTTTTAAAATCATATGTAAATATATGTTTTTGAACACAAAATAATGGGCCCAGTATATGACTAACATTTACATTTAACATCCATTTTAACTTACTTGCGTGAGTCTTTGCATAAATGCTGTTTCACTTATCAAATTAAATCAGTCAATTCTCTTTGCCCTCAGTGAAAGTAACTGTAATCTTTTGGTGCACATATCCAACCAGGAAACAAAAGCAACATGCAGCTCAGTCAGCAACACACTGCAGTTACCAAAATGGATTTTCAGGAAACTTATAAAGAACAAGAGAGACGAATATTTAAATTCCAATCATTACTAATTTCACCTATTTTATGAGTATGTTTTATCATTATTTTAGAAAAAGAGTCTCCTTGTTTTCTGATCTGCTCTTGTTGATCCTGATCTGATATATTCAGAATAATGTACATTTCCACAGCACTAATTTCCATTAGTACAACAAAAAAGCATGTCATGCTCACCATTTTGCTGCTCTCAGTTTCTCTTCTCTAAAAGAAATGAAAATTGTTTTCAGTAGCTTTTTTGTTAACTTCAATGAAAGTTAGCCCTTTCTTAACAGATGTTTTCTTAACACATTAAAAGCCTTCCAGCAGCCCATGACCCTTCCTGTTCCTGGTTAGTTTTTATTTTTAAATATTTGCAGGAAGTGTTAAGTTTCATTGACGGAAATATCAGTCTGTCTGTCCACCACTTTGGTCTAGACTAAAATAACTCAAAAACTTTTGGATGGATTTCCATGAATTTTGTACAAACATTCCTCCAGAGGACGAATCCTTCTGACTTCGGTGATCCCTTGACGTTTCCTCTAGCACCACCATGAGGTTGACATTTTTGGTTTTGGATATTAATTGAAATATCTCAATAACTGTTGGATGGATTGTCATGAAATTTGGTTCAGACATTCATGTTCTCCTCAGAATTAATTGTAATCACTTTGCAGATCCTCTGACTTTTCATCCAACGCCATTATCAGGTCAAAATTTAATTCCTCCAATACTTTTATTTATGACCAAATACCTGCAAACAAATGACATTCCCATCAGCCTCAGCTGTACTTTGTATTTAGTGCTAAATGTTAGCATGCTAACACACTAACCCAGACATGGTTAGACATGGTAAACATCAACATGCTAGCATTGTCATTGTGAGCATGTGAGCATGTTGATGTTAACTCAAAGAACCGCTGTGCCAAAGTACAGCCTCACAGAGCTGCTATCATGGCTGTAGACTCTTAGAGTTGTTCTTTTCATAAGAGGCATTCAGAGAAATTGTATGAAATTAGTCACTTGACATTATGCTGAATTTATCATGTGAGCTATTAGAGTAGCCTACAGGTATTTCCACCACTCCACAGGCTTTATTTGGGACTGTTCATGTTCTGTTCATGCTGGTCATCTTCAAATAAAAACTTAACAAAGCCAAAATGTAAACAGCACTGGAAATGTCTTTGGTGATATGAATTCAGAATGCCAAAATAACTCACAGGAAAAGCCCACAAACGGATGAAATATCTTCATTGAATTCAGCTGCTGCTGTGGCTTTAGGAGGAATTTCTCAAAGTTGGTTTTGTTGCAGCCTACTTGCAAAAATATATATGTGTACAAAACATGAAATGTATTTGTGTAATATATTTGTTCTGGACTGAATACATTTAAAGATTGTATCCTTTTCCATGTACTGTATATTACATTTCCAACAGTGAAGGAAATATTGTATTTCACTTTTAAAAATAAATGTATTTGCACATGTGTTCTTTATGAATAACATCCATTTTTATACAGAAATAGATTTCACATCAGGTGTACAATAGTCATACCAGGGTATCTTAGATAAAAGGCACAGCTATTGGTTGAGAGAACTGCCACCTTTTCTTGTTCCAACTCAAGCACTGACCTCATAAACACTGGGGAAGTTCTTGACACATTTTGTTTTTCTTGATTTGTGTCTTAATTGCAGCATGATTTAACTAAATCTGGAAAGGACGGTTTGTATCAGGTGAAGGGAAGAGACTGTGAAGGGGATGTGAAGGCGTGAGATGGAGGAAAATTGGCTGATAAACGATAGAGAGGGAGCATCAAGCAAAGACAGAGATGCTACAAAAACAGCCTCCGAATTCATTAGAGAAAAGGAGGTGGTGATGATGATGAAGATCTTGTTCATCGGTCTTTTTTTTTTTACTGGCCTCATACGTACTCCTCAGACTGTTGATGCTTGATGCAAGCCTCTTTTCTTTCATGCCCAGCGGCCTCTTAGACCAGCAACCCTAATTCACTTGAGCAGAATATAAAAACTGAGCGATATATGCCACCAACGACACACTAAAAAGACACCGGTACATAATCTTCTCAGGGCAGACAAATATAACACCATATGTAGGCCGGCTGCACACACATAAATGATCTCACCCTGAATATTAGAATTTACTACAACAAGCAGTTACAGAGGGTTTGGGCTATTAGCACAAAATGTCAATACAATTACGGTCGGGTACGGGTCATTATCTGTCAGGTAATCCAGGAGCGAGTGTGTCCCCACTGTGAGATGCAGCAGACGCCACAATGCACAACAAAATGAGGTTTCAAGAGGGTTCTTTGTTGAGTGCGGTGCTTGTTGCATCTGGAGAGGCTGTTTAGAAAAAGAAATTGTGATCCTGTAGTGGTTCTTGGGGATATTAATTTTTTTTTTCTTTCTTGAAGCCTCACAGACAAGAAAATTAAATTATGAGTGAAAGGTTGTGCCTGCTCATTGTACTTTGATATTATTGTCCTATACAGCCTCATTACAGATAGATGGATGGATTCTTGGATTTGCAGATGGAAAAGAAGTTTCTACATTTAAAAATGTGAATTTAATTGTGATCATGTTGATCATATAAAGATCACTGTCTAACAATACATTTAATCCCTCCCTTATTATTATTATTATTATTATTATTATTATTATTACTTTGAATGTCCCTGTTTTATAGGTATATTGTGTTCACATTTCACAGTAGTGTCCCTAAATGGTACAGGCCCACGAGGCTTCCTCCCGGCCCTCCCTACTACCAGTCCGTACTTTTTTGTTATCTAATTTGGTTTTGAGTTTTATTTATTTAACTAAATGAAATAATTAGAACTGAGGTATATAGCCCAGAGTAGTGCTAAGAGTTGTGTTGCTATATTTGCATTGCTCTGTGTCCTATAACATTTTGTACTTTTCAGTAGAAACAGCTAGGAACCCTCAGGGGGCGCTCAGAGGTAATTTTTTTGTTTTCAGAGTGTGGTTGCCAAGGTAACTTGCCTATTGCCATTCCACGATGTATATGTGAATAATGTTCTCTTTGTAGCTTGGAAAGGTCAACGTGCCATACCTGATAACATTCATGTTCTGCACGACAGCTGTTTCTGCAGCCGCAGCAATTACACATAGATCTGTGGAAGTGAAAGGGGGAGGAGGGGGGCCAGATGGGTAGATTAAGGTCTTGATGTACAGGGGGATGACGCTGCTGCTGGGAGGTGTATCTGTCTCCTGCTGACGTTGATCTGACAAGCATCTCGACCTGGAATCAACAACTGGACACACTGAAGATACATCTTAACTAATAATTCAGTACCAGTGAAGCCCAACAAGTCCTCCAACATATATAGGCCATGACATATATGCGTACCGGACCTTCGTCGTCATGGTAACAATAAGTACAGCTGCCTCCTGGGTGAAAGACCTACATTGTCTGTTGTTGTTAGTCTTTTCGAACTCACTCACTTAATTTGCTCACTCATTTTTGTTCTCCAAAAAAAAAAAAAAGAAAATCTGTCAACATTAAACGATCCTTTCAAACTGCCTATTGATTACTAATAATCGTAGAGCTATGTTTATACATGCAATGGTTTTCATTACAATTTCAGTGCTTTCTGGTGGAGGAGATGATGACTGAGCATTTGACATGACACATTTTTGTAAACACTTGTAGTTTTTAGCTGTTTAGTAAATGTATGTGTTCTCTCTCCTTCATTCTTGACAAAAAACAAAAAAAGGATTGGGACCACACAGAAGTTTCTGTTATCAAGTGGTGATGGGACATAAACCTCCACGGGTCTGACTGTGCTGTCGGGGAGAAAAATACACAAGGTAAATTCTCTTATTTACTACAAAAATAAAAGGATTTCTGATTCAGAGAAACCTGCATCAATTCTTCACCTGTGACGCCTTGCTTTAGCCTCATTCAAGCAGTTTGAATCAATACAGCTTTATCTCAGATGTTAAACGTTGTTACACTCACAATGTCAGGATTAAAGCTCTATTCCCTTTTGGGTCCACCCATGCTAAACGTAATTGCACTCAGGCTTGACTTACAGCCAAAATGCTTCAAGTAGTACGCAGATGTCAACCAACAGCAAAAAAATTATTTTCTTAAAATGGAAAATGTTTCTTTTAGTGTGATTGCCCTCTGGCCTCTTGCCCTTATTTTAGCTCAGATACCAGTTTTCTCCTTTATGCAACCTGCAAAACGGTCACAGTCTGTCTCCCTGTCCCTCCTCTCCTGTCGAGTTTGTGTTATCCCAGTGCTGTTCTTCAGTAGTCCACCAGATGCTCTCATCCTGCCACGCCCATCTGCCCTTCAGTAACCTCATTCCCCACCTGCACCTCATTCTTTCATCAGTCACACCCTACTTATACCATTTGGGTCCTTTTCCTGCTGCCTACACTACCTGCCCTAACAAAAACGCTCAGGGCCTAACACATTACAGCTGCAGGACAGCAGAGCATACTATGGACTTTGATCATGTAGTACACTTACAGTATAGTATGTATATACAGGTCCACACAGAATATGAAACATAATTGTGACCCACTGAACATCTTGTGGCACAAAACTCAGCCCTATTTTTGTGTCAAAAAGAGCTCAAAAGGGCTCAAAAGTTTAAAAAAAAAAGTAACTTCATGCATATGAGGGCAAAATACACCTGGAATTAGCTTGCATGGGCTGATGCCTAGTTGTCAAAGATAAGATCAACTGCACATTTTCAAGTCTTATAGTCATTAGGCCACAACTGACCCCAACAAAGAAAGTGCACTGCTAGCAAAACCAGTTCAAGCTTGTTCTGTTGGTGCAGGGTGGTCATCATAGTAACTTTAGATTTATGCGATTTCATGGAGTTAAGTGAACTCACCTTATTACAAAGTTTTAAAAAACACTTTAATTTCAGGAACTTGTTGTTGAAATCTTGGCACATTTTAATTAAATGTGACTTGAATAAACATAAATAAAAGGATAATGTATTTGAGCAAATCTACATTTTAAATGTAGGTATGAACTGTACCAGTGAAGGGCTTTTTACAGTGTGTGATACATTGATACTATAAATACATGTAATGGAGATTTATGGAAGGATGTAGCCTACAGGCAGGTCCTCCAGAGGACCTCAAGGTCAGGCTGAACCTGAGCCTCCTCTCCCACTGATGGTCAAGCCTTCAGATACCCAAACTAATGTTACATTCAAGTGCACCTCAATAACTTCCAAAGTAAAAAAAAAAAAAGGTTTATTATCAGGCAGTTTCCCTCATTAGGCCATTGCAGTGGCTTCAGTGCCTGAAGGCATCAGCTCATACTTTTTGTGAAGGATGTGGTTTGGGTCACAGGTGATTTTAAGGCCCTGCTTCCTCACGGTCTCCTCAAATACCTCCTGGAGAGAAGATGGGGGCAGCATGAAGATTATTTTTCCAGCCCTTCTAATCAGGGTTTGGAGCTGAACGGACAGGTTACCAAACCATGTTGTGATGCCATAACTAATAATTGATTCAGAGGCTGCCCTGTAGAACAATAAGATAATGCTTTTATCCACTCCATGGACCCTGAGCCTTCGCAGAAAATGTAGACGCTGACTTCAATAGAGTCTCACTCTTATTCCGTGAACTATGTAGACCATATCATCCCAACCTGTACATAAGAGAGGTACTTGCAGGGAGTTTGGAACTGGACAAAGAGTGACAGTTCCATTAGCGTTATGAAGCTATACAAGGCTGCTGGTCTCAGCACACATATAAGAGTTATTTAGTAAGGACAAACAATGGAAGAAAGCCTGGATTCTGCTCAGTGTCATGGGACATGACTGGGAGTAACAGGAGGTGGACCCAAATGCAGACAGCTGAGGAGGCTCAAAACTGTTTTGAAGATATATTTAAATGCTTACTTGTCAGTACAGGCAGGTAGGCAGGCAAGCAAACAAGCAGGTAGTCCAGGTTCAAGAAAACACAGAGGCACAAGAAAACGTCCAATACAGGAACATGAGAACCAACGCACAAGGAACTCGAAAAACACCCACACAGCGGCCCCAAGGGGCAAAACTGCTATGGGCCATGCAAGGGCCAACCCACAAGGTGCCCACATGGGATTAGTGTGGGTTTGCCCCTGCCCACAGTAAACCCACACTACTGTGCCCACACAGGCATGTTTGCTGGGTAATACACTTTGTTGTATTCATTTGAAGGTGCCATCAGCTAAAATCATATGGTGCTTTTTTCCTATCTTTAATCAAGAGCATGGTCTTTCAATTTGAGAGCATGATTTATTGATTTCATGTTCAGATTTTATAATACTCTCTGTCAAAACCCTGCTCTCGCACTCAAATAGACCCGGCTTGCGCTTGGATTTGCTCTGCTTCTGCTCAAACTGTGTGCTTGCACTCAGATATATTCTTACAGCATCCCGTTCGGGCGGTTACTCAATTTGCTATTTGAGTGCAAGAGCAGGGTTTTGAGGGAGAGTATTACAAAATCTGAACATGAAATCAATAAATCATGCTCTCAGAGTGAAAGTCCACACTCTTGATTAAAGATAGGAAAAAAGCCCCATAATATGCCTAATGCAAATGCCATGAATATTTTTTTTTTAGACAACTGAGATCAAAAAACTTTGAGACCCTGAGTCTCTTTTACTTTGAACTTCAACATCTAGAAAGACTAGACTTCTAAACACTTCTTCTTGTACACCATTGTTGCCATCCACTGTTTGGACAGGCCTCAGCAGAATACCACAGAGATAGCTACCAGGTCTGTGCTTTTGAATCTCCATCAAAGAGTTCGGGGGACCCCTGAGGAGTATCAGGAGGTGAGAAAAGATGGACCACAGGAAAGCGAGGTCACACAGTTACACAATTCATTCCTTTTTTGCTGTCAAAAATCATGTCAAAGTGTTACTTATTGTGAATAGAATTTTCTTACTGAAAAGAAGACAAATGTCTTTGGAGATGTATGAGAAATAATTCCTTTCCTGTTCAATGTGCTACAGTGGACGAGCTAATTAGCTATCAAGCGAGTGCACATTTGCCCGCTGAATGTTTGTTTGCTAGCTTGTTCAGCAACCCAAGGGGCAAGACCAGACATGTGTCCATGCCTGTAGATAAGAAGGAGGCATTAGCTAGAATGCTAATGTGTATCGCAGTTCAGTCTGTGGCTGTTGCGTGCATCACAAGCTATATGCACAGAGAACGCTTTTTCTTTTCTCAAAAGACAACACAGGACATGTAATAAACAGAGATATGCTGTAGCAGGAAAGCAAACATGCAATCAAATTCTCATTGGACTTGGGCATTTTTTGAGAGGTTATTTCCCTGCGATGGCACTGACATGTTGTATCTGACAGGGACAGAAATCTTTGAAAATCTGATGATGATAATAGTGTGGGAATTTTGGCAGAGATTTGGGATGCTAATGAAAGTCATCTGTTGGACTGAGATAACCCCTCCCAGTGTCTGTTGCTGCTTTCTACATGACAGAGACAGAGAGAGAGATGGAATGAGACAGAGAGACTTAATCAAGTTCAAATTCATGCCTTGAGCTGGAAATAAAGTGTCATGCAGTCATTTGATTTGAGTCTTGACAGTACTGAAAATGTAGTTTGCGGTGTGAGTTTGTTTGCTCCCCACATTGTTGTTCATACTTAGAAAATTACACTTAATACGTAACATTGTTGGCTTCATCTAAATGTTAAAGTGCTGGTATTTTGGATTCCCGTCGTGACTTTTACATAAAGTGACCAGGGTGCTTATTCAGACATGAGACTGGCATGTTAAATTGCTGTCAGAGTAACATACTGTAAAGGGGTGCATGTCTGAAAGGGGCTTAAATGAACACAGACAATAGCCGCAGTTGCATGGACAATATTTCTTCCATCCAATTGAAATAAGTCTGATCAGAGATTCCAAGGGCAGCACGGTGGTGCAGTGGCTAGCACTGTCGCCTCACAGCAAGGGGATTTTCGGTTCGACCCCACCGGACAGTTGGGGCCCTTCTGTGTGGAGTTTGCATGTTCTCCCCGTGTCCGCGTGGGTTCTCTCCGGGTACTCTGGCTTCCTCCCACCATCAAAAAACATGCAGGTTAATTGATGATTCTAAATTGCCCGTAGGTGTGAATGTTTGTTTGTGTGTCAGCCCTGTGAATGACTGAGCCTACCTCTTGCCCAATGTCAGCTGTGATAGGCTCCAGCCCCCCCACGACCCTCTGAGGATAAGCGGTATAGATGATGGATGCATAGAGATTCCTACTTGCTGTTTACATACGTCATACATGACGCTAAATAAAGTGATCCAATAAGATGTGCCCAAAGCATTTAGTCAGAATACAACTCTGTTGACATGCGCACAGTGGTTCTGCCTGCTGTGAAGCGTCTAATCTGTCGGAAATATAACAGAAGAAGAAGTCATTTTTTTTCAGCTTCGTTCATCTTTTCAAACCATTGTTTGAACAGCTTGTTTCGAGCCTTTCGACCATCACGGCGTTCAGCAATCCTTAAATCTTTTAAGATCTCCAACAGAAAAGTTGTATCAGCCACAGAGCAGTTTTGTTTTGCTGCCGCCATGTTTCTGTCCCTCCTGGAAACTCATTAATTCCAACCAGAGAGAAACAATGGGATTAAGCATTTACATGGTTATTAGGCACTAATATTTTCCTATTGAACAGATTATCAAAGGTTAACACCACCCCCTCTCAACCCGATTGAAAATTCCTTTCGATCAGGCCGGATTGGGTCAGTCTCTTCCGACTGAGGTGGTCACATGAGGAATTTTTATTCTGATTGGGCTATTATTCTGATTATTTGTGGAATATTAGGGTCCATGTAAACACAACTATTGTTGTGAACACAGCAAGGCTGTGAACACATAACCATTGGTTCCATAGATGTAACAGACAGATGATCCACAACTAGCATCTGTATGCACATTTGGAGACAAATAATTATTTAGAAAACCTCCTGAATGTGACCAAGGGCCCGATCTTCATGATGGGAGCACAAGCCGTCTTTGCTGTACTGCCAGCGTGCTGTGTGTCCATCATGTAACAGGTGCCTTTTTTTAGTTTTGGGTGTGAAAAGTGGGACCAGGTGCGGCCAAGAATTGTCACCGTATGGAGCCAATTTCTGCCTCCTCTTGTGGCCTTTGCTCTTCCGTCATTTTCCAGCTCTCAAAACCACTTTATTCTGTGTTCTAGTAAATGTAGGAGGATGCTGTTCTGTTCAGAAAGCAATTTTTACACTGCTGCTATCCTTCCCATCTTTGCACAGTCTCTATTAAACCCTTCTTTTACTGAAGAGCAGTTAATAGTAGTAATTTAATGTGAAAAGTTCTCAGAGTGGAAGTACTGTTTTAAAAAAGAACCATGAAAAGCGCTCACACCAAAAAACCAAAAAAAAACCTTGCTTCACTGATTTGCATTTCATGTTCCCTTGCATGTCACTATCTTTTTTTTCACTGCCTTAAGGTAATCTTTAAATAAGAAAATAAACTATGAAATCACGGTGAGCTATTTCACATGCAGTATTCAGAGATTGTCAGGTTAGAGGAAAAGCCTTTGGCAAACATCTGGCTTTCCACGCGTACCTTTAAAGTTTAAAAGCATGGGGAGCTATTCAAATAAGACCTGCACTCTGTATTTCTCGCAGCAGAGAACGGAGAAGCGGCCTCCGTCTTTGTGCTATGACCGAATGTGAGTCGCATTGTCATTAGAAAGCACTCTCCTGCACGCCCCTCCTCATCGGAGCCCCCTTTGCAGCTGAAGGCGACACATGGGTCCGCCGTTGACATTCCCGTGGACACTCTGTGCTGCCCCCGGTTCTCGGGGCAAGATGGAGAAATAGTGGCGGTGAGGGGAAGCGCTGGGTGAAATCAGAAGGAATTACTGAAGAGGAAGAGGCAGAGAGAAGGAGAGTGTAACCTTATTAAAACCTGACCCTAGGGCACCAGATTCCTACCAGCAAGAGCTCAGCAGCTGGTCACTTATGTGATGTAATACACACACACAAACACACACATATATAAATCTATGATCATGAGTGGAAAATCTGGGTGGGTAAAGTGAATAGTTGAGCTGCCCTTAAGCAAGGCACTGAACTCCAAGCTCCTCTGTTGGAGCTGCTCAGAGGCCCTGAAAGTTAGAGGAAGTATTCAAACTGTTGTGAATATATGAATGTGAGGCACTGCAGGCCTGAAAAGGAGCAAATTCCCCAAATTCCCTGGTTAAAGATGTATTAATAGTTTTTTTTTTTCAATAATTGATCAAGTGACTGTGTAAAGGTTTAGTGACTCACCTCCATGGACCTTTTTAGGCTCTTTTAGCTCATGGTTATTGTTTAAGGGCACATTTACTGTACGGTTAAGTCTCAGCACTCTCACCAACGCTGTTTGTACAGTAACAGGAAACTTTTTCCAGCAAAAACAAAAAAAATCAGCTCAAATCCATTGTACGCTACCTGCCCAACACCAAACTGCTGACAGACAAAGTTAGCAAGTTATATTTTTCACAGGAGTTGATAGAAACAAAAACAGAGCTTGAAGTGAGACTATGTAACTTCTAAAAGAAGAAATAACACACACTTTCTTGCACAAATGACATTTTTTCATTAACCTTAACCTTACTTATATAACTTCCTGATAACTTCAGATTACAACTGACAGGGGTGAGTAGTAAGAAGTTACATTTGCTTCGTTAAATGTACTTAAGCAACTCTTTTTGAATAAATTGTACTTGTTGGGATAGTTTTGAAGCTGCATACTTTCTACTCTTGGTTGAGTAGAATTTTAAAGAAAAATCTGCTTTTACTCAGTTACATTTGGATACATTCATCGCGCTACTTTAGTTTATCTAGTATTTTATGCATTCATGCACAGGCTGGTGGTCTGCTGATTCCAGGTCTGCTGGCACTGTGTTATCCTACCGCACTTACGCTATGAGAGTCATGGCGGGGCCATGACTCTCATAGCAGAATAATAGCTCAAGCTACAGCAGGAGATTCAGATGACACAAAACGTCCCTGGCCTCATTTTTTCTTTTTCCACCACTAGCAGCTAATATTAGCAGAGCAGTTTAGTGTGTACATACAGTATATCATGCTTTCAAACTACAACTACTCCTGCTTTTTGTCCTGCATCATCATCTCTTAATTGGCCTAAATGAGTAATCTGATATTGCATTTTCAGTAAGAAGACTGATTTGGCCACTTCTGTCTTATTGTCTTCATGTGACTGGAGAGACCAGGATGTGTTGGGCTCACACCTGATAGGTATCTGATCAGGGTATCTGTGAGGGCAACTGGGACTTGGGACATCCATACTGGAATGATCAAAGTTTACGGACACTGTTGACACACGTTAACGCCCTTTATATTTACTTTTTGACGTAATGGACATGGTCCATGCATATCTGATTTGCTGATTTATTTGCCAACACACACATATATATATATAAAAGAGACAACAAACAAAGAATATAATAATATTTTGTGGTCACATTTGAGATATACAGACTGGGAATATTGTCCTGGTGTATATTTAGCAGGACATCGAATCAGGATATAATGACGTGTCATTTCATCACAAACTGACCATAAATACAGGTGTATGTTCACTTATTTACCTTGAAATGAGGAGGATCATCTATGGTTGAAATGATCATTCAGTCAGATAAATCCACCTAAAATAAAAGAAGTGGGAAAAAGCCAGTAGTGAGCTGGTATCTTTTCTTTTTTCTTTAAATTATTAAGTTATTCAGCTTCAGTTCTTTTGTACTCTAATTCAAGTAGTTATTTTGATGACTACTCTGACTTTTGAGTACAGTTTTTGGCTACTCTACCCACCTCTGCAACTGATTGAAACCCAAAAACTGTATCAACCTTTTTTCCATGGACAGCATGAACAAAAGTGTCAGTGGTCCAAGTAATAAGAGCTGCACAAGGACTTTTGAAAGGTGAAATTATGCTTGATTGTATAAGTGTGGAGCAGGCTTTAAGAATAGAATGACATTCATCGGCCTGGAGAGCAACCGTGAATGAAGAATGAGAGAATCGCTGGGCGAAAGCACTGGGTGCAAATCCCTAAAAATACCTGAAAACTCTCCTTTTTCTCTCCTCTCTAATCTCTGGTGCTTCTCCTTAAACAACAATAATTTGTGACTACTGAATCACACACACACAAAAAACATGTAGACATTCACACTTGCAAATGCATGAACACAACACTCATACATGCACATTTTCCTGTCACTTAGCTCAATTTCTTGCTATTCATCTTACCCTGCATGCCTCATCTTTCCCTCCAGCAGCCTTGTCTGAATGACAACCAGCTCGCGTGCTGTAGTAAGACGGGGGCTTTGAGCCCGGAGGCCCCCGAGCTTTATCTTCGGTCTGAGAGAAACTCAGGCAGCAGTGCTGATAAACCCAGGCCTTAAAAGCATGCACGTGCACACAGACCTGCACACAAACACAACATGGCAACATAATGGAATAAATTCACCATGGCTGTGCTGGGTGGAATTATAAAGTAACATCCGTGGCCGAGTGCATGGCTACAACGGAAAGATAATAACACGTTTCTTCTTCTCCTTCTCTGCTGGTGATTTACAATCACGTTGGGGACTCTCTCGGGGGCTGCTGAGGGCCCCTGCATGTTTGTGCAACAACGCTATTTTGTTTCCATTAGACTGTCAGAGCCGAAGAGGACTCCAGATATGTGTTCACACACTCGCAGAATACCAACAACGGGCAAACATTCATTTCCGTAAAGAAAACTGCGTGTGCACTGTGCCTGACATGATGATGAATTGCATATGAAATAGCCATGCTGCTGTTTCCAGTTCACCAGTAGCCGTCAGATGCGGTAAACTCTGGACGGGAAATTCTGCCCACTCATGCACTAACACCAGAGTCCACATGAATTGTTGCACTGAAATGAGAAAAGGGAAAGTCGCATTTAAAAGAAAACACCAGTTGCTCTTATTTCTTCTACAAGTGTCACATGTCATCAACCCGTTCTAATATATTTCTTCACCCAAAGCAAGCAGTCAGGAGGAATTACAACACCAGGGCTATCTTTTCCACATATCCTGAGGTGCATGTAGGTAACTGCAGCTCTAGCTCCTGCTTTTATGTGAGTAATAAGAGATTTAAGTAATTTCCGACCCTCTCTTGCTCTCTGACTCTAACACGCTGTTATGAGGGATACAGCAGCTCCTCGTCATTAGTCATGTAATGTGCCCGAGATGGCTGACGGAAATGGTGCAGACTCTGCGGGTTCAGAGAGGACCCAGTGGACAGCGGGACCAGCCAACAGCAGCAGGATGTGGAACCTGGTTCATGAGGTGTTGCTGGACAGGGACAACAGGCTTCTGCTCATTAGTTCACCCACAGCTCACTCCCCACCGTTCATCACCGCCGTGTCCTCAGCGGTTGGCCTGGGAAATCTTGGCAATGGGTTTGTGGTTACAAGTGGTCCTGGCTTTGGAAACGGGTGCATGCATGACTTTCCCACCTTGCTGGTATTTCATGATTAAGTTGAAACGCTCCCCTGAGGTACATATGGGAGAAGGAGAACTTAGCCATTTTCTGAAAGGTTCTTCCTCAGCCTCTAAAACCACCAGTATGCAGGGGCGGATCAACAGGGGTGCATCAGGTGCAGCTGCTGCCCCAATATTTGATGTAAATGTGATACCAAGGCTATCGATACTTTTCACAATTAAATGCAGCTGATGTATTATCATGTGGGGGAGAAAAATGTGGCATTATTTCTAACTGAATGCATCACTAACAGGCTACTTCTGAATATGTATCAGCCTAATTACCACCGAATAATTTGGTACTTTTTGTACTGTTCTTGGTTAATTACCTCATCACATGCATGTTCTAACACAAAGACAGTGTTTAATGGAAAATACCAAATGATCATTGTGTGAATTCTCTGAGCTGCCCACATGCACACAGCAGCAGCAAAGAAGCAAATAGTGCTGCATTAAGAGGAGTGTTAATTTGCCAAGAGCGTGGTCTGATGGATCAATTTTTTTGTGTGTCAATCCTATTGAAACTAGCGTCAATACTCAAAAGAAGACTTAGTATCAATACTTTGGGGATCGATGTGTCCGGCCAATACATCCGCGCAACAGAACAGAGTTAAGTCAGAGCTTCCCTGTGAAAAGTTGAACTCAAACCTAGTCAGCAAGTAATGTAACTGTTAAAATGGATTCAATAATCAGTAAGCATGTTAATTATAATAATGTTAGCCAAAAATTAAGTTGCTTGCTAAAGCCACGCTGCCATGCGACCCTGCCAAAACCTCTTGCTACTCCATGTAAAATTTGTCTGCCAGTATGACACTGTGCCTGAAATGTACTTACACCGATAAGTGTAATGATACATTAATTAATAGTAGATACTTAATTTGGTTAGTTAAAAAATATGTATAGTTGTGACCTGAGCCTCATACGAACGGAAGATTTAAAATGCCTACATAAAAACCAATCAAACAAAAAATAAAGTGAAAAACAATACAAATTCTTACATGTATTTCCATTTTATGTATGCATTTACTGTCATAATTAAATTAACACTAATTAGCTTAGTTGTCAGCACTTAAAGAAGCTTACAATAACCACTGACTGGTTTAGTTGCAGAGTCCCCCAGGCTGTGATTGGACAGTTGATTGTTTTTCATTTTGGCATGGATGATGCATCCCCTTCTCCAGGCCTGGACTGGCCATCGGAAGTACCTGGAGTGTCAGACCATTGTTAAAAATACAAAAGGAAATGGGTAAATAGAAGTGAAAACAACATGGGGCAGCAAACAGTCATTCAGAACTGTAGACAAAAGACAAAATGACAGATATGTTCACAAGCAAGGGACATGGCTAGTGCTTAAAAAATGAAAACATGCTACCCTTCCCAAGCAGATTCAATGTTTTAAAAATCTAATAAATGATATCAACACTTAATCATGTTCTGTAGGAAAGCAGGAAAATAAAGACCTGTATTCTCTGTTCTGTCATGTGGATGTGATCCAGGTACTCAGAGCTACCAGAGCTTTTTAATGATCAACACAAGTCTAGTCAGGAGCTCTAAGAAAAAGGCCAGGTGCAGAACACTCTTAAATATGCATATGCAATTGACTAATTCTTGAAACTGAGGACACTTGGCTGTTTTTAACTATTTTGGATGTATTATGAAGCAGTTGTTGTGTATAGTAATGAAACAAAAAAATATGTTACTGGCAAAAACAGTAAACAGAAAATATTTCAACAAAACGTACAGTAATGTTAGCTGTACATGTTCTGTTATTAATGTGTTGGTCTGGGCTGACGTTAGACTTATTATCCCAGCCCGCCCCTATGCAGACAAAAGGAAAGTCTGTCAGGTGTCTCATATGCCACAGCGCTGTGTTATGACACAATATACATATATGTCTCATTCCTAATAAATTCTCTGACATTCTTCTCCTGCTCTACAATGACATTTTAGCACAAAGAAGGTTGTCGCTCCTCTCTGAGCACTGAGAACAACTCAGAGACTGTCAGATTTCTATCCTGATGTTTCCATTCGAGCTGCGACCTTTATAAACTGCATGAATGCTGCAAACAAATACGCTTTTGTCTTCTAAGTGAAAATATACAGTAGCATAAAACAAAAGGAGAATTCCAGTGTGCACAAAAGTCAGTACAAGAGGCTCGCTGAATAAAACATATGAGTGAGAAAAACAATGTCAGCTGGTGACAGCAGTCACTGAAAAGTAAACAAAGGAAATGATTCCCGTTTTTTGTAATATGTTTTGTTAGGTGACATTGTCATGAAACATCAAAAAACAGCCACTCAGGCAACAATCAAATCCTCAGCATGTGCCACAGAAACCCATTTCCTTAATTAGTTATCAGCCAATAAAACAGCAGAGAGATTGAAGAGCAGGAAACATGAAGAACCGGGGCATTTTTTTATGATAATAGCTACTGTGAGAGACAGTTATACGAGACAAAGAAGAATAACATGTCTGCAGTGTATTCAAAGGTCCCCAGGAGTGTCCAATTAGACAAATATGAAGTTGAGCACGTTTAGAGGTAACAGTCTGTGACACTCAGCCACCTTCTATCTTGTGAAAATGGGAGAAAAGGTGTGAAACAAACAGCCAATTAATTTAATTGGATCTTTTACACTGTCAGGTGCAAAAGTCCTAATTTATCCTTGATTTTTTTTTAAATACAGGGTGAAAAACAATTATGTTTATTTTCTTCTTTGTTTTTTTTTAAACCACAATGGTGTAATTAAAAGGGTTGAAGCCATTATTCTACAATTGCATTTAATATTAACAAAGTGTAAGAACTTTTGGCTGCTGAACATCAATATTTTAAATACAAATGTCTGTCAAATAATTTTATTTTGTCTTTAACAAGACATGCATGTTTGCATGTTCCATTATTAGTCCAACTAAAAATAAATAGCTTTTTTTCTGCCTGCTACAGCATATATATCTGCCCAGTAAATCACTTGTCCAGTGTTGATAAACCAAAGGGGAGACATTTTTATTTTATATTTTTTGTTTTCATGATGGCGCCCCCTAGTTTTACATTAATTCCACAGAATTCTGTTCCGGTATCAGTCTACGTGGATGAAGAACTTATTTTGATACAGCCAGTCAAATCTTGCATAAAGCAGTAACGTCAGCGTTCACTCATGGGCAGCGCAGACGGTCACACTGAGCCAGACAGCAGCGTGCTGCACAGCACACGAGCCACAGTCCACATTAGCTTTCCTGCTAAAGTCTCCTTCTAATTTACAAACATGAACACAGGTCTTGTCCTGCACCTTAGCTTGTTGAACGAGCAACCAAACAAACATTCACTGGGGTAAAGTGCACAGCTAGCTAGGAATTGGCTAGATAGCTAGCTAATGAGCTGCTAAGCTCCAGCACATTAAACAGCATGTAAATGTAAAAATGTCACTTAAGTCTGGTTAGATGCTGGTGTGGTCCTTACTCTCCAATATCACTAACAACACTGTCTGCCCATGACATGTACGACCATGAGTTCCCCAAGTTAACTTAAATGGTCTTCGACTACAGACCAGTGTCCATTATGCAGGCTATACACACACTTCACATCATGGTGTGTAACTAAAGAAGTTACAGGATTTTTTTGTTTGTTTTTTTACATTTTTGTACCATAAACCAAAGAAAACACGAGGATATATAACCTTTATTTAATCAGGTAATCTCACTGAGATCAATTTCTGTTTAAGAAGAGAGACCTGAGTACAGCAGAGAGAAAGAAAAACACACATTGCCAAAGCATCCGAGACAATCACAGACGTGGCTAAAAAGATTTAAAGTTAAAACAGAACTCATGGTGACATTGTGCTCTTAAGTGTGACTGAACGGACACCAGCAGGAGAACATCCCACTGTGGATATAAGACATCATCAGGTATTTAGCAGCTCATATTTGTGCTGGAACACATTTTATCCAAGTGTGCCAAAAAAAGTTATTTATTTAATGCCATGCACCATTTCTCGTAGTCTCCTTTCTGCAGGTATTTCTGCCTCCGGAGCTGCGGAGTCTGGATCTGTGGTTGCGGAGCTGTAGAGTCTGGATCTGTGGTTGTGAAGATGCGGAGTCTGGATCTGTGGTTGTGAAGATGCGGAGTCTGGATCTGTGGTTGTGAAGATGCGGAGTCTGGATCTGTGGTTGCAGGCCACCTGCTGCCCCCCTGTTCCTGCTTAACAGCCGCTGCTGCTATTATTGTTATTGATCTTATTTTTAGTATAATAACCTCTGCTCGAGGTTTCTGTCTGTTCAAATGGAGTTTTTCCTTGCCACTGTTGCCTAGTGCTTGAGTCGGTCTAGACCTGCTCTATATGAAAAGGTGCCCTGAGATAACTTTATGATATGGCGCTATATAAATAAAACTGAATTGAATTGAACTGAACTGATGATCACTTGTACTGATCCTCAGACCTTCCTAATGTAAAATTCATACATTTTAAACACGATAAAGTGAGTACTTCTTAAGATTGGTCATAGCCTAGAACTTGCCACAAGCCATGATAAGAATGTGTCAATGAATTTATAAGCCATCCCGGTCATGCATACATTTTTTCTTACCTATGAACGTTTTGGAGATAAGAAAACATTGGTAAATCTAACAAAAGTTTTTAATTTGTTGGCATGCAAGATCTGTGTGGACTAAAGTTTCATAATTGAAGCCCAGTGACAAGGAAATAAAACAAGATGCCCTCTGTCACCTAGTTAATGGAAGTTTGAGGTCTCTGCAAGTTCATTGTCTCACATACTGAAATAAATGAAAAGTAATGGCGTCCTGAAAGGAAGAAAGACATATTTGATATTTCCTGAACACAATATTGAAGGTCATGGTTGTAATAGCTATTTTTTTCTTTATATTTTAGTAGTCACTTTGTAGTTGAGATAAACTAGTAAGATTTAATTTCCATGTTTTAAGTAAGACAGTTACCAATTTCCAGTTAGGTCAGTGCAGTGCGCACAGTAATAATCTGTTTAAGTGCGGACATGAGATGAGTTTTTCTCCAAGATCGGTATCAAAGGTTTGGATCAGAGTTCTTTTATTAACCTTTTATGTGTCAGCTACATGAATTAATATAAAACATAGAAACACTGAGTTGATTAAATCAAACAGTGGGACGCAGCTGTCAAATCCTATCATTTCCTGTGGGTCTGAAAGCACAGGGGAAATCCCTGCTGGTAAAACCACCGCAGTGTCCACTGTCTCTCCATGTGTGCAAAAAGAACAAACAAAAGGAAAAAAAAAACGCGTTTCATGACCTTTAGATGTCAAAACAACCTTTGACATCTGAAGAATACAGACACTCGATGGGGAATAAAGGCGGTCTTTTTTTCTTATTGCTGAAAAAATTGATTTGTAGATATGACAATTTTACCTAACAGCAGCGAAGTCCAATCTAGCATTCTAGATGATATTAATGCAGAATTATAGTGGGAGTGTATGGATCTCAATACACCACAGAGTTAATACAGAATTGAGATTGCCAGTTGTGGAAATGTGAATATCCTTTTTGTTCCAACAATAAATTACTTTTTGCGACATAAAATGATCAAATTATTGTTCTACACATTTCCCCTGCAGGCTTAAACATAAATCTTACAATGTGATAATCTACAGTACAGCCATCTACAGTGAGATGGCTATCCAGGTTAGCTAGGATCATGTTACATTGGATGGTGGTCCCGGATCAGGGTTAATCTCCTTGCAGATTCACTCTTTTACAAGAAATTTAAGTGTTGCTTGAAAATGTGTAGATGACTTTTGCAGTGTGTGAATGAACACATTCACTGATATCCACCATGTTGCTCATCCAAGGTCAGCATGCTTTGTGTTGCTCTTCTCCCCCTGCTCACACTGTCAACTTTTGCACTGATACAGAAAACAGCCCAGACAGATTCTGTGTGATCTCTGCACAGATCAATTTAACAGTCAACACGTGGTCCAGATAGAGTGGATGATAGACACACATGGTTCAGTGGAGACTGAGAAGAGGGCGATTTGGTTTGATATAAGATTGATAATATGCCAAAGGGGAGATGGAACCCTATCAATCAGAGCCTTTGCACTTAAATTGCCTGTCATACCTCAGTCCCAACGAGGCATACACAGCTACGGAAGTTTTGGTTTCAGATCCCAGATCAGTTGTTGCCCAGTTACAGACTGTCTGGTATGACGTATTGACGTCTTTAACTTCTAGCTCCTGATCAATGATTTTCCTCCCTGTTGCTGCTGTTGTTTCTGTTGCACCCTGGGCAGACTCAAATGAGATCAAGTGGGATCACTATGCAACAGCGAGAGACACAATGTTTCAGCACAAAGCCTTCACCTTTTTCTTTTATTTTACTTTGCCCTTTGCAATCACTACTTATTACATGTCATGAAACTTTAATGTTGCCCCAAGAAAGGGACACATCATTTCCTGCCACTAGGATCAGGGGAAAACTGAGGAGAAGAGGATACCTTGCAAAAAGTATGGAATAATATGGATTTAATGACAATATTTAAAGAATGTTACTTTGATTGACCTCACTTGAATCAGCAACATATTTCTCTTGTTGGAGCGCCTTGGTAGCCAAATGGTTACAGCGCATGCCCGTATAACCGCAACATCGGCAGTTTGACTCCAGCCGGAGGTCTTTGTTGCATGTCGTGCCCCTCTCTCTCCCCCCATTTCCTGTCTGCCTCTTCACCTCACTCAGTTCAATAAAGGTGAAAAAAATGCCCAGAAATATCTAAAAATATATATTTCTTTTGTTTTTTGGGGGGTGGGGGTTTACTTTATAGATGAATCCCAGTCATAGAAGGAAATAAACAAGTCGCCATTACTGCAGTGGCATCGCACCACACAAATGTATATGTAAAAGGATTTTACTTTGTAACTGCTTTGACCAGGAGATCCTGTAGAACCTGTTGCACGTTGAAAATATGCTCACATAAATGCTGTTAAATAAAGGTTATAATCTACAAAAACATTCCAACAAAACTTTGTCCAGTTTTAGATGACTAGACTTTTTTTTCTTTACCCCTTCGGAAAACCAGACCATGCATTTTTCCTTGTCAAAATTCTACTTTTACAAATTGCAAATTATTACAATTTACAAACTTGTTTCAAATTTGTATTGGATAATGTATTTAATCGGAAACCAATGCAAGAAAACATGCAAGTTTGTTGATTTTTATTCTAGTAAACGTAAAAAGGACAGCAATGCCTTGATTTAGAGCAATTTTTGGAGAACCTGCTGCAAATTCATAATCTTGAGTCATATTGTGACCCAAATCTAAACTCTGTGAGGTCCTTGAGGGACTGTTAGTGCTAGTGTTAATCACTATTTAATCACAATAAACAGTACCAGTTGTTGTTACCAATTTCTGCTTGTTTCATATCTGCAGGAAATAGAGATGCTGAAGGTGCTGCTTGTAAGACACCATTTCTGTCTTTCTCTGTTTTTGCAGCACAAGTGTGACTGTTTCAGGTTTATTGACATCAAGGTAAAAAAAAAACCTTAACAACATTAATCAGGTTTCTAACATTATCCAGACTTCTGTTCGCCTGTACATGCCTGTGACTCTTGATAGGATTTAGATAACCTCTCTTCATCTCTGAGAAATGAAATTGTTAAATAAATGTTTTAAGATATAAAAATACTCTGCTTGGGGGGTTGAGACCACAGCAACCCCAACTCTATTTTCCTGCTGTACCCCTTTTAAGAAACACATTTACCTTGCAGTTCGCTTTGTGATTGCAGTGCGAGGGCACCTCCGGAGGGGTTCCGTGTCAGTTTGACGAGGATGCCCTTTTATAATTAACAGGCCACCATGGCACCCCCAAAACGCTGAAGGAGGATGTGGACACGACTCATTACTTGCATAAATTCTGTTGTTGAGACTTCAATAATATGGAGAATTCCCAGGCATCACCGCAAAGGCCGAGCCTCACATCCAGAGAATGTCTCCCCTGCCGGGTAACATCGCCGACAGCAGGCTTTCACCTCCCTGACTTCACTTCTGCTTGTTTACGGAAACTCAACCGAACAACACGGCGAGAAAGCAAGTGGGACGTATTAAGGGGATTGTTAGAGATGCAACTGGCATCTGATGGGAAGTAACAACACTTAAACAACACTTCACTTCAACCCATTAGATCCTACACAACTTTGAAGACCTGGGCAATGTAATGAGAGCAACATGGAGCGCCGTATTTATGGGCAGATCTATCAAACCAATGAGCAACGGAGCCATTAGCATTGATAGCGAAATTCAGTGTTGCTTCACTGGCCTAATGGCAAAAGCCAGTGTAATGTTACATTAGCGTTCGATTTAATAAAGAAGAGTTGTTGAAAGCATTGCCATGTGCCAATTACTTCAAGGCCTGCTGGTCAGCTCACTGCAATTTAAGGTCATTTTGCAGCCTGTGGGGACAATCAGGAAGTGCAAACTACCATTGGACCTCTCTAGATTACAGTCTACATCTACACAATTTGACAAGCAACATGTCATGTAATTCACTTTCTGTGACTTTTCCGTGTTTGGACTGGCTTCATGCGCTTTTCTGTGTAAGCCCTATGAGAGCTCACTGTGACATAAAACAGGGGAATTAAGCACCACAGTGGTCCGTGGTCCATTTCTGTCTCACAAATTATGCTCTCTGCTTGACTCTTCCTGTTCTGGCCTCCATCCCTCCATTTCTCCCTTAATGTGTTTTTGTCACCCCTTTTCTTTCCCTCTGTCCAAGCCTCCATTTGTCTTTCCATCCTGCCTCTTTATTTTCACTCCTACATGATGGCAGGCTCTCATCAACCCACGGCCCTCCTCTTTTCTGTCCCGCTGTCTTACTCTTTCAAACAGTCAATACCCGTTTCTCCTCCTTACTTTCTTCTTTCCTCTGATCTAATTTCTTCTTCTCCTTCTTTTCTCCCTTCTCCAACCAAGAGCTGACGTATCACTACCTGCAAAAAATTATACAGTGTTGCCTTTTAGCTCTGGTCCGGGTTCGTGTTCACACTAACTTTTTACAAACAAACCAAGCACTGTAATCATGAAGTCATATTGATCGACAGGCAACTAATTGATTAGACAATATGGCAGTTGTCATCCTGCATCATCAGCGCATCATCAGGACCCACATGGGGAAATCAAATTCCAGTGACTGAAGGCAGGTTATACAGCACTTAAATGCTCCTTATGTGTATTTATGTTCTCGGGTGTCACAAAGACCTCACAACGAAATAACTATAATGAACGATTATGAGCATTATTTGTTGTGTCTTTAGACTGCAACTCGACCACATTATGAACAAAGATAAACGGGTAGACACAGGACAAAAAAGAGGCCTCTTGTACAACGTTACTCCGGGAAGTATTACTGTGGGATCACTATGTCACAAACTGTCACAGACTTGATGAACTGCTCAAGTACACAAAATAGTATACAAGCACAACAGATCACTGCTTTTGACTAATTGATCTGGGAAAATTCTCACACTAGTGGGCTGACCCACATACATGTTACCATGGTTACCAAATGACTCAGTCAACAGATGGACTTAGCTTAGGCTTTGAATTCACGTTTAAATCACATACCTACTCTAAAAAAATCCTGTGGCTGGTGTGTTTGCTTTTAGACCACAAATGAACCACACCAGAGTGTGCTTGGAAGTGGACCAAGATCCTACTTTTCAGGTGATCTCCGTTTTAATCCACATCAGAGTTCGATTGACAGCTTTCACACCAGCCCAAGTGAACCACACTAAACAGGTAAATGCACCAGAGTTTTAACCAAACCAAATAAGTTAGGTCAGGGTTGCCAACTTTGGGTACCTGGCTGGAGTGAGATTTTAATGCCATGGGCTTAATCACGCATATATGCACGCACACTTTATCACGTGCACATATTTGGACTCAATTCACCATCAGGGTTTAAGTAGCCTATGCACCTTACACATGTGGCGGGAGCTGGGCCTTTTATTCTAAGATTTAAGGATATAGCCTGACTAAGCCACCCCAGGACTTCCACCCTGGGAAATACTCACAATTTAACATAGGCCTATTAGACAAACACTAACCCAATAAAGGGCACACAGGTTCATTCACTAACGAAAGTCAAAGACGTGTTGTTTCAAAACTACATCGTTTTATTAAATGTTCACAAGTAGCAAGAACCAGAAATTAACAAACAAACAAAACAACACGAGAACCTACCCTACTCCAGACACACAGCTAATACATGAACACACGCACAGACAAATCTACACATGACCATATCAATTAGCCAAATATATACATGAAGGCACACTCTTTCACTCACTCAAGCCAAATATGAACACACACTCACTCACTGGCTTGCTTGAACACCTTCTGGGCTCCGGTGCAGGGTTCTGAGGATACCCAATTTAAATGTAAAAAAGCTGGATTTATGCTTCTTACTGGTGATACTGGTTCGTTTGCTCTGGTCCGAATCAGTTCATGAGTTTGCAGACATGGAACGTTTTCCCTTTGGTTTGGTTTCTTTTCACACAGTGAAAAATCCAAGCGAACTAAAATGCATCACTACAAACCATGTGAGGACGTTCACTCTGCTTATTGGTCAGGTGTGTATGGGCGGGAGCAAGAAAGTAAATACAGGAAGAAGCTCCTGTGTTGTGAACTAGTGCATATTTCTGTGAGAGAAACATTGCTGGTTCGTTCTCCGGCTAGCTGCTGCTACTAGAAACAGTTTGCGGGCTCTGCCACATCCCAGAATGCAAAGCACACCTGGCTACAGGAGCCGTTTAGCTCAAATTTGCTGAGTACACCTGGTAGGTGGGTCGCATTGAGGTCAGATGACATTTCCACCACAAAATGAGCTGCTCCAGAGTTCGTTTGGAACCAGACCGAGGCCACCTCCTCTAAAGGGTCTCAGTGCAGTTGTTCTGGTCCACACCCAAGTGCGATTACTGTGTTCACACCTGCCCAAACGGACCGTACCAAGGGGGTAAACGCACCAGGGTTTGTTTTAACCGAACCAAACAGGTTAAGTGTGAAAACGCCCCAAGTATCTAGGGTCTTTGTTCATGAGTAGTAATGCAGGCATTGTACTGGAGCGTCATGGTGAAGAGTGAGCTAAAAAGGTGATATACATTTCAACTCTCACCTATGGTCATGATCTCTGGGTCATGAACAAAGGAATGAGACTGCAGATACAAGCAGCTGAAATTAATTTCCTTCACAGCGTGTCTGGGCTGGACCCTTAGGGACAGGGTGAGGAGCTCATACATCTGAAAGGAGCGCCGAGTAGAACTGCTGCCTGCTTCTTCTTGCTCAAATGAGTCTGTTGAGGTGGTTCAGGCATCTAAATAGGATTCTACCCTGTGGAGGGTAGAGACTGGGAAGAGACCCCAGAGCAGACCCAGAACATGCTGATGGTGAGCGTCGGCGTCACCCAGGAGGAGCTGGAGGATGATTGGGCTGTTTTGTTTAGCGTGCTACCACCATGACCCGGACCTGGATAAACAGCAGAACATGGATGGATGGAGCTGTGGCAACCACCATGGCTGATTGTTTAAGCTTGGAACACCTGTCAATCAAGAAAAGAGCCCCAAAACACACCACTCTTTTTATAGATTATTTTTCTGACAATTTTGACTTAATTTCTCTGGCAGTAGAGAGTGACAGGGACACGAGAGATGACATCCAACAAAAGCCAGAACTGAATCAGGAAAAACACATTTTTAAAAACATCATCACATAGTTTGTTGTTTCTATCTTCTTCTGTTACTTATAGCAACATTATTTCTGACGGCTTGTCGCTCATGGCCTCATCATTTGATTCCTTATCCACTAGAGGCTGTGATTAGCCTACTTTCCATCCCTGCCATGTTATCTGGAAATATTTGTTTAGTCAAAGGTGACATTAAAATATTACAATTGTAATATACAATTAAAAGACGCCGTAGCCAACCCCAAGACAACAGACACTTTGCCGGCTTTGCTAGCTCTCCTAACTGCCACTCCCCAAACTAACAGATAGGACAACCGTCCCCCTACCTCTTTGCCAATCATGGGTGCACTATCTCACACAATCTCTGTCATAGGTAGCTGGAGTGATTGACAGGCTTCACAGCTTCTAAGCTTACAAAATGTTCACTCACACCCTGGAAATCTCAGTAACTGCAATAAACAGCTTTTTATCTTAGCTGAACTACTATCTCTGAACACAGTGACACTCATAACAGTAAAACACTAACATGTCACCCAATCTGTTACAATATCATAACATTATTGAGACTATGTTGGGATAAGCAGTAAGGGGCTGTACACAAATTATTGGGGTGTTGTGGGGGGCTGAACTATGTTTCACTTTGTAAAAAGGCAAGGCCCTGCATGGGGTTACTCATGTTTTCTTTGAATCGTCCTCTTGACTGCAACACCTTCCCTACAACATATCGCAATAATACAACAGTGTTAAATTGGTACGACTTGTTTAAATGTCTACCCCAATTTAAACCTTAATATCTTAATGGATCTTCTAATCTGCACCACCAAAGTACACAACGGGTTAATAAAACCCTGATACAGAAACGGAACTGTTGCACCGTTATGAACCATGAAAGCTGCGCCGTGCATCCGCCAAAAAATTTAGGACTAGGAAAAAATATAAGACCCTACCGTGCTCTCCCCAAAAACTATCCTACTACAAGCCACAATAAAAAGTACAATATCCTCCTCCATTTCTGACCCCCTCACCCCCCCTAATAATTTTTGTATACTCCCTAAGGTTTTGGACAACATGGTGGGAGTGGAGAAATCATATTTTATATGGCATGTATCTGAGTACATATAATACATCTTCATGTACTTTAAAAGAAATAAACACAGGGTTAAACCAAGGCCAGTAGAGAGACATATAGTATGAACAAGTATTAATGTCAGCATAGCAGGTGGAGATCTGCACAGGATATGAAGCTTCCACTGGCTACCTCTTTCAGCCGACAAAAACTGGTCTGAACCTGTAAGATCTGTGGCTTTCACTTTCTGAGAAAAAGTCAGACCAGCAATAACAGCGAGAGATGCTCTAAAGTCAAAAACACATCATACTAAAATGATTAATTGATTATCAAAATAGTTGCAGATAAATTTTCTGTCGATTGACTATTCGATTCATTGACTAATCATTGCTTCTCTAGTGCAAATACAAGTCAAAGTCAACTCTCAGCTCTCTATAATTTATGTTAATAATGTTTCTAAATGACCTTGTCAACAAACACAAATTAGAGGTTGAATTCCATATTGACAGCACAATAACAACACCTGTTTCATTTCACTCTTCATGTTTAGAGATGAAAGGTTAGTTCAGGTGTGTTTTAGCCTTGAAGCTATTGTGCACTCCAACACACTTTAAACTCTCTCCAGCATAGACCTCAGTGTCAAACAGCGTTATTTGCACTGCAAGGCCAACCTAACGCTGTGACTTTGTTGAGGGACTCTGCACTGCAGGAGGCGATGTTAAATGGAAAATGTAGATTGCAGCAAGCAACACTGGTGTGTAGGCCCCAAGGACTGAACGATTTCTATTACTCATAGGCCATTGGGAAGGCTGTTATGTATGGGGGACGTATTTAGGCTTTTATTGTTGTATTTGAATGGATTCACAGAGAGATTGGAAGCCTTGTAAGAGGGATTCTCCCCTCAGAAAAAAAAAGCTTTCAGCCCCTCGCAGGTTTTGGTGTTCTGAGGGAAAAGGCTGCATCAATTTAAACAGGTCCGACTGAATTCCAGGGACGGTCCCAGTGGTGCGTCCTTCTACCACTGCTTTCATCTGCATTTTCCCTCTCCGGCTGCATCAGCGGGCTTTCCGAGTGAAATTAGCCCAATGTGACGACTGATGTGCCACTGAGAGCCCGCTGATAGCTGCCAACCACCTTACCTAGAAGCAAACTGCCAAGACGGGAAGCAGCAGGCTTCCTTCTCAGCAGATAAAAACGCAAACATGAATTGTTATTATTATTATCCTATCTCCCGTCTCTCAAATCGGCCCCAACTATTCAACCACCTTCCCTCGTGGGTTGTCAATAAAGGAGCCAAGAGCCGGCAAATCTATCTGTTTATATACATCACATCAAGAGCAAATATTAATGCTCAATTTCCTAGCATTGGGCCATCCTATAATGCATTTATCCTCTGCAAATAGCAATGTCACGCTAACTCTAGGGAGAGGCGTCAGCTGAAATGTTATGAATAACTTGATCAAATTACACAGTCGGAGCAAGAGGGGAATAATAAGGCTGGTGATGTGGGTCTTGGCAGCCCTTAAGGGTCCAGCCAGGTTAAGGCACCCAGCCAGACACCATGCCTGGAACTAAATGAAGCTGTTAGGAAATGCTACAGGTCGTTCAGAGGTGCACACTGCGGTCCCTCGGGGCCCGCCATCTGCTGACACATAAAATACCAAGACAAAAAAAAAAAAGTACTTTAATACTTTTTAAGAGAAGTTGGACTTTTTGGTCCATTCACCTTTTCCCTGAGAATAAAACTTTAACAAGGGGGTCAAAGGATTTATAGCCCTTTTTTGTTCTTGCAGTAAGCTAATTCTGTCTTTCCTTTAAAGCCACCCTCCGATCAAATATGTGTCACATCTGCTGAAGGAGGAACGTTTCTCTGTGCTCACCTTAAATCTCAGTGGACGTAACAGCAGGATATAAGATATAGTTCTCCCAGTTTGCCGTGAAGAACTGGACTGGCCTGCACAGAGCCCAGACATCGGCCCCATCCAACATGTATGCATGAACTGGAACACCGACTGTGAGCCAGGTGTTATCACCCAACATCAGTGTTGGACCTCACTAATGCCCTTGTGGCTGAATCGGCGAAAATCCTGCAGCCAGGTTCCAAAATCATGTGGAAAATCTTTCCATAAGAATAGAGGCTGTTATAGCAGCAGATTAATGCCCATGGCTTTGAAATGAGATGTACAACAATGACATGAAAGGGTAATATTCAGGTGTCCACATACCTTAGACCATGTTATGCAGCTAAAGATATATTGAGTAATATGAGTAATAGGTAATAAACGCCTCCATTGCAAAAAAAAAAAACAAATAACAAAAATATCAATAAAGACTAAAAAATAAATGTGTGTATAATAATAATAATATAATGATACCAGTCTTGGAAATTGATTATAATAGATTATAACAGATCAAATGCAATGCATGTGGGCAAAAAATTAAGAAGGAACAATAAAAAAGTGTAATCTGTAATCTGAGCTTTTATTTTGATAACACCACATTTCAGTCATGTGAAACCACAAAGACATCCAGAGGCAAGGTTTAATAAAGTACTGTAGTGATTTGTTTTTAATCTCAAATGAAAAAAAACGGGGGAGGGGGGCTGCACTAAGTCATTATGTTTCAGCAAAATAGTTCCCTAAAAGTTTTTTCTATTCACACTAATTCAATTATAAATCCAATATCTTTTCTCCCTATGCCAAATGTCAAGCTGTGCCTGAGTTATTCCTGACTACGTGCAGAATCAGTTGGTTTTGGCCAGAAAGATGTGAACTAAGGCATGCTGGGATACGGCTGGCCCAGCTGTGTTTCTGCATGCAGACAGATGAAGAGATTAGCCACCCCACTACATCTGACCTAAAACAAGGTTATCCGGAGCCGATACTGTACATAAACGTCTATCATTAACATCTGCAAGTCGTCACAGAGACACAGTAACATCCCATACTGATAATGAAGAGAAAACATACGACCTCTTCCACAATAGTAGCTAAGTGTTTAGAATTACTCCCCTGGAGTGAGACAGAGAAAATATTTAGAGTAGAAAATCAAAAGATGATTGTATAAAAGCGTCTCCGGGCATGCTGGCTGTGTATGAAAGGAATTCTTTGTGTTGAAGCAGACTCAAAAGACTGTTAAAAGGGCTTTAAAGGGGAGTGGTCAGCGAGCTCAGTTGTCAAAGACCACTTTAATTTCCTCTGAGTCAGCGCTTTTGGACAATTGTACAGCGATGCCCATCATGCCATCTCATTAATCATCAAAGACATTTGCAGAGGATTTTGGTCATCGGGTTATACCTCACTAATCTCTGCCATTCATATCACATACGGCAGATAATGTGAAGCTGGGAATTTGTCTGATGTGACTTTGGACTTTTGTAGCTTGATATTTCTTTACAAATAGAATAGATTAATTGATATATTTGCATATTAATTTAAATGAATATGTCAGTCAGTCGGTCCAGGCTGAAATATCTCATCTATTAGATGGATTGCAATGAAATTTGGTGCAGATACCCATGGTCCCCAGAGGATGAATCCTACTTACTTTGACGATCCCTTGACTTTTATTCTAGCGCCACAATTTGGTTCACATTTGTGGTTTTGAGTGAAACGTCTCACCAACTATTGGATGGATTGCCATGACATAAAGACAGATATCAAGATGAATTGTAATAACTTTGGTGATCCCGCAACTTTTCATCTAGTATTGGACAAAGTTTTAGTTTTAATCAGTTTTATTATTTTGAAATTCAGATTAAATCATATCTAAGATCTTTTAATCCCACAACATGAGGTGCAACACTGATCCTGACCTCTTGACCTTTACATTCAGTCAGTAGTGCGCTGACTCTGTTAATTATCTGTGTACATGTGTGAGGTACAGAAAAGTCAAATGAAGGAGTCACATAAAGACTTCCTCCCCTTCCCCATTGTTTAAGACTCTGTCACCCTGATTGTGTCCTGCTCCTCATTGCTATTCATGAGCTGTCTCGACGTGTGTGAGGATTCTTTATTGCTGCTCTGCCATTCTGGCTGCAATGACTCTGTGATGAGGCTCTTAAGCCTGTAGTCAAGTTCAAAGAGTAATTTTCCTGAGTGTTATTTCAATGGAGTGAAATGGTTTCTCATCATGGGCCTTTTCCCTCCCAATAATGCCAGGCCGGCGAAGCTGCCGCGCTGCTGGGCACGTGCATATACCTCACCAAATCATTATGAGGTGGCTGTTTGACACACATGACTACACACACATATACACACAAAGGGTTCATACAGGCTGGCATCAGCGCAGATGAAGCCCGAGTGCCTTGTTGATGTGTCATATTTGTGCTGGCAGCCTGCAGTCGATGTACACAGCACTAACGCTACTCACATGAAACTCCATTCATAACTGTCAGTTAGCAAGCTTGTTAGACTAAATGAAAGAAGGTTAAATGAGAGTGGATGGTGCAACACAGCTAATAAGCTACAATAGCTTCCTCCATTTTGGATTCATTTTGGCTCTCCGTTCCCTCAAAGGTCAAGAGCACAGTCGAGATGACTTGCTATTGGGTATGGGGTACGGCGCAAATTCACCGGCCAAAGTTCACCAAAGTTAAACTCCAAAGAATAGAATAGAATATTATAATATATAAATATTTCCTGTTTCTTCACAACTAATCAAGTAATAACTTGGAATAATTATTGACGTATGGTGTTAATTTTGTCCGTTAATAAAACCGGAAACAGTGGGATCGCACACCATTCAACAATAACAGCAACCCAAAATTATTATCATTGTATGAAATACAAAAATTGCAAATACATTAGACATTGTGTGGATGCACTGGATCATTAATGTATTGCAATAATAGTATTAAAAAAACTGTCATCACTCCAAAATATGACAAAGAGCTACAATGTGAAATGCAAAGAAATGTGAGTTGCATGCAATTGGCAGTCACAGCTTCACCAAACTAAATGATATGACTGTAGTGTGATGAAACACATCAATGCTGGTGTTAATATTGACATTTCTTATCAAATTTATAAAAATCTGCATTTCATGGGTTGAAAATGGCTCAACACGCCTCAATACTGTTTAAAATCGGCCCTGAACCTGTGAGGCCAATGCTGACATAGAGTCAACTGGTTGGGACCTGTCTACGTCATGACATTTATTTAAAAAGACTCTAATCAGTATCAGTCTCCCCCGTGTCCTCTGACCCACACAATACGTAGCCATGAGACCACGCCTCCTACAGTCGTTGTTCCCTCACTCGTTGCATTTTTTAAATTTGCTGGGAGAGAGGGTTCTAGTTAAACTTGAGGGTGGAGTTACCCTTCATCCTAGTTGCCACTCTTAAAGGAACAGTCCGTCCAAATGCAGTATACCCCTGATCAAAACATCCAAAGAAACTTCTCAAACCGTTCCTTCAGGATAATTCACTTCCTCATTGTTTTGTTCATCCGTTGAGCTGCTTATCTGTCTCTCAGTCACAAGTGAATGGATTGCATGTAACAAATGGTTAACGTTGACCTCGCTAGCAATAATATATTGTTTACAACATGCTGAAATGTGGAGCAGATTGTGCAGAAGTAGTGATCTGAAAACTTTTATCCTGCATTCATGCCATATTGGTGAAAATGGGAAGAACAGGAAGACATCAAGCAGATCGAACCACTGTCTTCACCTTTCTTAATAAATCTGTATGTTTGTACTCGTGATAATAACGTTAAAGCGTAGAATCGCTCATTTTTACCATGAATCGTTTTGACATTTTTGACCTTTAATCTTTCTGAAAGCATGTGTGTAAGGCCTAGTGAAAACAGTTTCACTCTCAGCTGCAGGTCAACACACACAAACAGACAGACAGATGACCTTTCACCTTTGTTATGCTGCAAAGGCACCAGGACCATGAGGAGCAACAGTGTTTCCTCCCTGACCATCCAATCTGTCTGGGTATAAATAATGCTGAAATCAGACACAGAGATGGCAGGACAAAAAGAAAATGCAGTGAGGCAGAAAGTCGAAAGACAGAGAGAAAGAAAAAGGAAAGCATGTCTATGAAATCGCATAATTGCGCTGCAGGGAATTTTAATCAATTAGAACCGCAGAGCTAATTAAAGACGGCATTGTGTTTACTGACTCAGAGCAGTGAGCTCAGGGGGGAACAAACAGCAAACACACACACAAACACACACACATACACACATCCTGTTGACTCAAATGTCCCAGGCACATACCGAACCATGTACTTGTATGTCATGGGTTCAATTCTGACTCGCACCATTTAGACATCGCATCCAAAAGCTTTAATAACCTTTTAAAAGCACACATCAGGCAGGCGAGTGTGAGCACACAAACACACACACACACACAAATATACCTGTGTGGCCATGGGCTCCCCAGATCCATTCATGAGCACAAAGCCCAGTCACGCTTTATCTGTCAGTGTTGAGCTAAGAGAGTTGACCCTCTCGAGCAGCCGGGCACCGAATGTCTAATGGTGTTTGACAGTGTCCAAATGGACTCCCATACAGTTCAGAGAAGGTCATTTACATCATTTAGTGCTACTGATGAGATGAATAATAAATGAATTACTGCCCTGATGGGAGCAGAGGAAAAAAAGGAGTTGATTGAGACAGGAAGCTCTGCTGTTGGTTGTGAATTAAGGCGATGCAAACAGGTGCTGTGTTTACCGCACGCGCTCACTGAGGGGCCTCTCTCCAGCTGTAACATTTTCCTGACATCCTCCATAGTGAAGGTAATTTCATTACCCAGCATCCAAACTCTACATGCTTGACTAGTCGAGGAGAGAGAGGAAATCAATAGACGCCATTACCATGGTTCTCAGTTGAGGCGTAATGGATATGCACACGGGCAGTTTGTGTGTGCGCATGTTTTTGTCCGTGTGTATGTGTGTTGCAGTGTAAAACAAACCTCATTTACTGTTGACTAATGAAGATTTAAGAACCTACTGTTTGTCTTTTTCTGAGCAGCTGTCAGGGGTTGATTACATCTTCACATCACAGAGGAGCCCTTGCCAGAGTATAACGGCGTCGCCTCACGTTTCACGCTCATCTCCTCCGACCACGACCTCGCGACCCCGCAGGTTGACGGGAGAGAGAAGGAGGAGGAGGTGTCAAGGGAGGAAGTGCAGGAGTCAGACAAGTCACTGGAGTGAATCGCGTGGGCCACGCCGGACCACCAGACTCCTCCATCTGCTATCAGAACCTTGGCTTCTTGTCTTCTTGGTAATTAAAATTAATTACCGAAAATTAACTGCGGGCCTGCTTTCTCTCTGTGAATCCTGTCACAGCCTCCTCACTCACATGCAGAGATACCACAGCAAACCAGCACGCACACACAAAACATCCAAATAATGTGCTTCAAGACAGCCATGACACCGTCCTTGATAGACATGTATGGCGTGTATGGTGTTTTGTTTAACAGGCTTATCTAGCTCGTGCCAAGGCACCAACAATTTGTCTTTTAATTCGGAGACAACATCACTTTGCGTCTCTCATTTCAGAGACGGTGGGAGACTTGTCTTTGCCTCTCCTGATGCCAGCAGCTGTATTTGTTTCCCACTGTGATGTATGGATTAGCAAAAACCATCCTGACAGTCAGCAGCACGACCCAGAGAGAGCAAAAATCCTCATGAATCCACTCACCACATGCTGGCCTTTGTGTAAAAATAACAAAACAATCTCCATAAAGTTCTGCCAGTAGGGAGTTATCTTCAGAGGGGCTTCAGTGAAATTATTTGACCTTAGTAGCATTGTAGCATTTTTGGTATAATTTTCTTCATTTTTGCCATCAGTGTGCTGATAACTTTTTATTCCATTACTAAGATCTGGATCTGAGGACATGAGCAAAAAGTTTCATCACATTATTTCAACCAAATGATGTGCAAGGGGGGAAAAAGAAGGTAAACACACCTAAAATGTCTAATCTATTGATTATTATTTTGAATTTATTGTTAAGGTTATAATATGTGAGAACAACAAATGCACATTGCAAGTTCCCAGAGTCCAAGGTGACATCCAAGATCAATTTTACAGTGCTATGAAACAAAGAAAAGCGTCTTTTGAGAAGGAGGAACCAGCTATGTGGCATTTTACTTAATAAATGACTTTAAACAGTAGGTCATGGTTAAACCAGAAAGCAGCTCAGCAAAATAATGGCCTTTTACAATGGACAGCTTAAGTACTAATTTTAACATTCACCTTTCTTTTAACCCTCAAATAAGTGGTTTAGATAATATGGTTAAATGTGGCAATATGGCTGCTCTTATGGACACTCAAGCGACGTCACCACATCCCTAGACCTTATTATATTCAATGGCGGATCATTTAGCTGTTATAAGACTAGGCTGACAATATTCTATATTTCTGTTATTGTTAACAAATCCCATAGAAAGACCAAAACCAACAATGTTTTAATCTGTTTCAGTACTTTCTGACTTACCTTCCCTGTCTGTGGCACACAGCCTCAGGCCCACTGCTTCTTACCAAGGCTGCAAATCTTTAAAAACGGCTCACAAATATATAGTTTAATTTTTAAAAAAGGCTCAGTAATTTCCTGAAATAGCTGGTCACTGTAGTTTTTAGCAAACAATACTCAAATAGAGCTGAATGGTGCATTTTTGGGGACTATTTTCAGCTGCAGATTAATACATATTTGGTACTCGAATGAGTTTTTACAGCAGCAGGATGATGTATGTGTGATTGAGTCAAAATAAACTGCAGTGCGTGTTCATGGTAATGAAGAAACATGTCAGTGCAGTCAGTGTCAGTGCAACAGTGTGGCTCATTGATGTGTTTTTAATAGTTTGTGGGCAACAATGGAGCTCTATGGCACAGAGGAATAAGATATATCAGGCTTTAGATACACACACAATGCTTGTTAGTGGGATCGGTTCATTGTTGGTTTTGATCTTTTCATGGCGTTTAAGATAATAACAAAAATGTAGAGTATTGTCAGCCTCATCCTTTAAAGTTGATTTGGTGACACCTGTGGTTGCCACTGTAGAGCAATTAGAGCAATTATCAAATGCAAATACACTGAATGGCTATTGCTGGAAAATTGCCAGCCTATAAATACTATTCATAAAATACTACTATTGTAATACTAAACAAAAAGTTTGATAAAATGAAAAGCCCACTGAATATGACGCTAGAGCCAGGAGCTCTTAGCTTAGTGTTTTTAGAACCACAATTTGTCGTTTTTACACTTTTTGTACAGATTAAACAAATGAGATACAACATGTCAATTAGTGAGCTTCAGAGGTGCTGGTATGCAGATTTTTTACCCTTTGACAGAGCCAGGCTAGCTGTTTCAACCTGACTTCAGTCTATATGCTAAGCTAAACTTGCCGTCTCCTGCCTTCAGCGTCGTATTTAACGGACACATATTAGAGTAGTATATTGATCTTCTCTTCTGACTCTTAGGAAGAAAGCAAAAAGTGTATTTCCCAATATATCAAACTATTCCTTTAACAAAGTAAACTACAGTGGAAAAAACGAAAAACGAACAATACAATTTACGAAACCTTTGGGGCAAAAAGGAAAATATAAAAGATTCAAAATGTACACATTCAAAGTTAGTCAAGGATGTCAGTTACCTGCTCGCCTTCTTATTTACTGTTCCACTTACAGATCGAGTACACACATAATTGATGCGTGTCAATGCAATAAATGAATTTAACTGCTAATTAGTTCATACTGCTACATGCTGACATCAACTGAATGAGTTGTTGTGAACTAATTCAAGCAACAGAATCACAGTAAGAAAACAATTTGCATTTATTAACACCGAGCTCATGTATCATTTCTTTGTCACTTAAATACAGTGATAGTTACCAATCATTCTGATCACTGGTGATAATTATTATAGTTATTCATAGTCTACATCATTAAGAGTGTATAAGTGCAATAACATAAGTGTTTTACATTAAAGTAAGAAATTAAAGTATAGGGAAAAATATATGCAGTATGTCACATTATTTAAGTATTTGGGGGACAAAGTCTGTGGTGAAGGATGAATTTATAAAGGTTAAGATATATGGCCGAGCCATTTTCCAGACTTCTCTAAGAAATTTATTAGGGGAAATTTGAAAAGCTCTGGTCCAGCACTTCATCTTGGCAAACGGTTTTCCCCATAAATCAGCAGAGATTACATCAAATAAATCCACTTAGACAGCAATCTGTGTGGTGACTGCTGTGTCTTGAGCTGCTGCGGTGATTCAGATGTTGGCAGATTTTGTTTAAAAAAAAAAAAGGTAAGACATTCATCGCATTAGGGACGGCTGACAGTAGGTGCTAAGCAGAGCATCTGTTGTCTTGCCAATTAAAGTGTCTGTATGAAACATGTGGGTGGACAACAGGGACATACAGAAAAGTGTGAGGTCTCCTATATGAAGACCAGTTCACTTTACAGGAATATGTACTGTATATTTGACTGCGTTTTTCTTTCTTTCTTTTTTTTTTTGTTACTGAGGTCTACAATAGATACTGGGCTTTGCTACCTGGGTTGCAAATTTGAAAGATAATGTCATGTATTTGTATGAACATTTACATGGCATTACATATTATCTGGATACATAGAATTACAGTTACTGTATTAAAAACAGCAATTACGACGGTCCACAGTTTACATCACAAAACACAGCCACACAAATTAGCACCAATATAGCATATTAAAACAACAGAAACAACAACAGGACATTTTATTCCAAGAAAGTATTAATCTCAGCACAAAACTGGTTCAAAATAAATAATGCACAAATTTATAATCATTAGAATTTTCATGTAATCAAACACTAACATTTATGGTCAGAATTTTTTCAGCATAGCCATTCAATGTATTTACATTCAGTAATTATCTCTCTACATAGTTATTATTAGTGGCGGAGTCCATCGTTCCCGCACTAGATTGAGATCACCTACCACAAAATGGGCGATTCCCAGGAAAACGATGCCTGCATGTAATCCAGCACAATTTACAATAGTTTTTTTTACCGTTCCTTTTCTTTACAGTGAATTAAGTTACTGCTAATGCAAACCAAACATTTCCTACTGCAACTGCTTCAAACTGAATGCGTTGAACTGGTGAAACACGGGGTAGATTTTATTGTGAAGCAGCCACAGGAAATGCAATGTGTATGTCACCACAAATAGTGTGGACCACAATCGGTTATCAAAAATGCAGTCATTTTTGGCATTTTTTTATCGGCGGATTATTTTTAAGTCAAGTCAAGTCCATTTTTGTTTATATAGTCCAATATCACAAATCACATATTTGCCTCAAGGGGTTTTACAATCTGTACAGCATACGACACCCTCTATCCTTAAACCCCCAATTCAGATAAGGAAAAATGCACAAAAAAACCTCAGGAAGAGCAACAGAGGAGGAATCCCTCCTCCAGGATGGACAGGCATGCAACAGATGTTGTGTGTACAGAATAGACAAACATATTAAAATTACAGTATGGACAATCAGGATGACAAAATTATAGATAAATATTTATGATGAATGGATCCGCGAGGACATTGATCCAAACAGACCCGAGCCACACGACCTCCTCTCCACAATGGAGACCTGGAAGAGGACAAACTACACAAACACACAAGAGGCAAAGCTCAAGCACAAACACACACAGAGGTAGAGAGAGACAAGGACAACATGCACACAAGGGGGAGAGAGAGAGGAGAGGCTGGATCTCCTGGAGGACGAAGATCCAGAGCCAAACATCTGGAATCAGGCACTGACAGCCAGGGGAGAGAGAGAGGTCCAAGGATGGCCGATAGTCCAGCACAGAGAAGCCTTGATGAACTGAACTCTGTCTGACTCTAATTCAAATGTGGTGGGTCTTGGACTTGAACTGTAGGTGATCATAACTAAAGCCCTGAAAGTAGAGCTATAGTAAAAGGTAGCTTTGGTTCCGGTATTAAGCTAGGTGACTGACCTGACTTTTCAATTCAAGTTTCAACCAGAAGTTTGTGAAATGTTTGGTGAAAGGTAAACTAAGCTAAGTTTGACATTTCTTAATAATGACTCTACATTCATAATTATGAATCAAAACTGTGTGGGTAGTTGTATTTACCGGCTTACCAAATGTATTTTGCAGTGGTCCAGTAGTTAAGACTAAGATGTAATGCTAAGTAGCCACGAATGAATGTGGCTACTTAGTAGTTAATGTGTACCAATTAATCACTCTCAAAGTAATTAATTATTCGCAAGAAATACACATGTATCCTTTCAAATTAATAACTCCTGCTTTCCAATGAACAGAACCTAAAGTTAAACAAGTGGATATTTTAACATATGTTTAAGGAATGTAAAAGATAATAGAAGCATTTAAGGGCTGTATTCTAAGAGTGCAAGTCCACAGAAGAACTCAGGATAAATACAGTGTAAACTCAGAAATCTATCTCCTTTTTAGCTGCATGTCCCTGTGCTGTTCAGCAGGACTCGAGGCTGCTGACAGGTCGACCCAGCAGTCTAAATCAATACAACAGGTTCTTTGAGCATCACACACACATACACACACCTGCAGTTAAAGGATAACCTTGAGACAGACCCCACAATGGTGTAGAATGAATGGAAAGTGTGAGGAAAAGAAAGAAAGTGTGTGTGAGAGAGGCAGACAGAGAGAGAGAAAGAGAGAAAGTTTGGAGAAGACACAAGGGAGGAGGAGAAAGAAATGGCTTTCCCTCCTGTCCGACTGCTCTCCAGGCTAAAGAGTTCTTTATAGAACAGCTGGTCGATTGTGACTCTGGAGAATCCAGCAGATAATAATGAAACAGAGGAGCATCTGACTCTATAGTGGAGTGTAGAAAGCAAGACGAAGAGTCTACAGCCATGCAGTGGCTCTGTGAAGCTGTAGTTAGACACAGTGGTGCTGTGATCAACATGCTCACAATGGCAGTGTGTGAACATGCTGAGGTTAAGTAGGTATAATATTTGCCATGTTCACAAAGTACAGCTGAGGCTGATGGGAATATTATTACTTTTGCAGGTATTTTGTCATGAACCAAAGTATAGTACACATTAAAAACAAAAATGTACACCTCATGGTGCGTCTTCTGATAGAGTAAAAAGTAAGGTGATCACCAAAGTCATTAGGATAAATCCTTTGGGGACCATGAATTTCTGTACCAAATTTTGTGGCAATCCATTTGATAGTTGTTGAGATATTACAAAAGTCTGACATTGCCATCATTAGAGCTGGTGTGGCTAAAAAAGCAAAGCATACACATCATACTGGTTTCCTGGCTAAATAAATAATACTATGGGTTTATTTTACAGACATTAGTTTTAATTGTTTCAACCTTTTTTCTGAGAAGTCTTTTTATTCCACGTCATTTTGGTGAGGAAGATGGCTCTAAATACCACGATAACCATGAGCCTTGGCTGGCATTACTGTGGAGAAGAAGCCAGTCAGAGGCCCAACTCATACGTGTAGCAAATTCAAGTGAAACGCTTTAATGTTGCAATTAACACAATGCCACTGAATTCATCTAACATTGACCCAGAATCTGAAAGTAAACTGATTTTGCTCAATGTTTAATTAGGTTCTACAAAGTGTAATTGTTGTCTTGAGGTCGTTAGCGGCGCACACAACAGAATTATAAGCTCTGTGATTAGATGTGTTTTGCTCACATGCCCCTGGGAGTCGTAGTTAACTTCTCTCCTGAAGCTTTTATTTACACAGACTTGTACCTTTAACTCAAAGAACCTGATATTTTCTAACACAGTTGGTAACCTTTTATATTGTTCAACCAGGGCCCTGTGATTGACTGGTGCAGGGTGTACCCCGCTTCCTAACCAATGTCAGCTGGGATCAGCTCCAGCTCCCCGCAACCCTCTAAGGATAAGTGGTTACAGATAATGGATGGATGGATGGTTCAACCAGGAGAGTTTCATGTCCATTCAAGCCTTGAAGTGCTTCAACTGTCAGTCGCCTAACATTGTCTGTGAGAAAATAAACAGGACGTTTACTTCCAGAACACTGGTTGCCAGATGTAACCCCTCCTTTTGGGGAGGTTTTCCCTGTCCAAATTGAGGGTCTAAGGACAGAGGGTGTCGTATGCTGTACAGATTGTAAAGCCCCCTGAGGCAAATTTGTGATTTGTGATATTGGGCAGTATAAATGAAATTGACTTGACTCCCATTTCACCACCCTATTGGCTGCTTCAGCTCATGACTACACTCCATATCCCAGATTTGAGAGCTCCTTGCCCACATACAAACAGTATAATTTACATTTTTTCAACTTCATTATCATGACTGTAACTGTAATGTAAAGAATATGTGGAAAACATGCAAAACAACAATGATTTTCAGTGCAACGTTTTCTGGGAATTCAAAATCTGAATAATACTGAACAAATTTTGAAAGGACAAAATGAAAGACAAAAAAACTTGTATTGAACTAATTAATTGTGCTTTACCAAATATCATATTCTGCTTCTCAGAAACAGCCCTAATAGATGATATATAGAGAGAGGAGAAATAGAGAGATTTCCCACATGCTCAAAGTGATGGTTATGGTTGTCCATGAAGAGAGAGTCTTAATTATTTCCTTGGAGACGGGCAGAAACTGCCCAAGAGTTCAGGCTCTGACATCCACACTTTTCTCATTATCGGAGTACCTGACATTCTAAGCAGGAAAAAAAGAGAAAACAACACTCTCCAGTGACTCTCTTTCACCTCTAAAACTGGTTGACAGTCAGACTGACACACAAAAACAGCTTCATTATCCTTTTGTAATTCTTTGTTCGTCGACTGAGTCAACAGTATTATTCTCTCCACAGTAATATGGGTCTTGTTTGTGTCTGAGAGCTGTGTGGACGCAGACTTCTTCAGCCAACCCCTGTGCATGTGTTGATGCTGTATGTAACCTTTGAGAAAGGAATATAGATGTTTTTCTCAACCGTAGCACCTAAACAATTCCCCTTTTAGATAAGACATACCCAGTTGGTGGCAATGTGAAGAAAAGCATCCATGGTTACCGTCAGCTTATGTTTCTATATCCATACAAAATCAATCTGCAACTGTAACATGACACTGGTTGTTGTGTAAAGGCCTCGGTATGCTTCAAATGAAGCATCAGCTGCTCCCAAGCTCTCTTTGTTTATTCTACACGCAACGGCCGTGTGTATGGGTGTGTGCCTTTGTGTGTGTTTGTGTAGTAGCTTAGACTCAGATCTCAGAATTCCAGTTCTGACTCCTTTTTCCTCTGGTCTCTGTATGTTTATTAAGCAGATCCACAAAGCCCCGGCATACAGAACATTTTAAACAGTGCAACATCTAATCCCAACCTGAACAGACCCTAGGATAATTAGATCCAATCCAAAATGCTGTCGACTCGAACAGACCCAAATAGAGACAGAACATCAACACTGACTTTGTGATGCTCCACCACTTAATGAGCAGCCACAGTTGAAAAAGAGCAGCAATAAATGTAATTTTTCCCACACTTCACAGTTCACACACCACATGATCAGCTGATCCACTAGTCCTCTTGGGTGTTAGACATAAACCCAGGAAGACTGAAAATAATTTGGACCTGGCCCAACTTGGGTACCGGGTCTCAGTTACTAGGAAGTGAGAGAACCCATGATAACTTCTAGAGCGTACAGAGATGATACGGGAACTTTTCAGCTAAACTTGATTGCAACTGCAAGAGCAGTTTGCGTCAACTACTGTAGGCCTACCCTACAGTGCCAATGGCAGCCACTTCACAAAGAGTGAATTTTTCCAGTGAGGAAAATTTTAAAAAAAATGTATTGTTCCAAATTTGGGGAAAATTGGATAAACTTTGTGGGAGGAGTGCTAAAAATTTCTAACACTTGTAACAGTAGTAAATCTGTCTGGAGAAAGTTGAATCTAAATCACCTGACTAGAGTTTCAATTCAAGATGTTTCACCTGTTGTGGGGAATAGTACCGCTATTTATCCACTGTGAGGTGACCACACCCACTAGTAGAAAATCTGTTCATAGGACAGTGGGCATGGCCTATAATGGTAGATTTGTCTTGAACCAAAGGATCTGGGACAACTACAAAATGAGCCAAAACATAAAGTGCTTGTAAATGTCGACATGGTGGTGCTATTGTATCCTGACCAAAATCATTCACTTTACCCTGGTGAAAAGTATTTTCGCTAACTAACAATCAGAGAAACACATAAATTAACCAAAAACATAAACTCCCAGGTGGAGGTAACTGAAGTGCAGGCAGAAACATTAAGAAACATTGACAACATGAAAATTTTCGAAAATACAGTGTCACATTTTCATAGAGGACATTTAATGTAATCTTTAGTAAACATGTTCAATTCTTGGTCTTTTTCTTCTGATGAGGCCAGATATTTATAAATTCACTCCGCACTTTCAGGTCTGCTATTTTTTTGTTCCATCACTGAAGATTAAACCATGCAACACTCAACCTCGATATTACCCAATATTCCAGATCACCGGCGCCTCTCCACTCTCCTCCGCCAGCTTCCACGTGTCCATGGCAACATTTCAGTTTAGTATTGATTTTACCATTTGAACACTTTGCAGATCTTGTTATGCCTTATTATTGCTGGAGCGAAATGTCCTTCTCCAGCCACTGGACTGAGCTTTGGTTTAGAGCCACGCAGGCTCCATTAAGAGCAGGCCTCAGCCTATTTGGGCCCCAATGAAACCCTCTAATGGGGCCATTAGAGCAGGTAGATTAGTCACACATGCAGGCACGCTCACATGCGCTCGCACTGCGGTCTGAAAGAGAAAGAAAAAGAAAGTGTGAACATAGAGGAAATCCAGAGAAAGTTCTAGTATCTATGGCTTATATTTGGTTAAATAAGTGAACCTGAAAGACTGCATGATTAAGAAAAGTCATTTCTATCAACTAGGTCTGAGGTTATCGAACAGTAGAGGCAGAGGAAATAAATAACAACAAGAAGAAGAGAAGGAGGAGGAACTTTATTAACCACAGTGGAGATAGAAACATAATTAAATAAATGCAGACAAGTCTTAAGAAGTCATTTAGAAGATGATCGTGATTCTGCGAGCCTCTGCTCCTAGGGGAGTGCTTTCCAAGAACAGGCTCATTGAGGGCGAATAGCCAAACCTGCTTTCATTTTCTGTTTATTTTTAGAAATTACTTGTGATTTATACAGATGTACAGACCCGCTGTGGTATGTATGAATGAATCATGCCTGAACATCAGAGGTCAGTCAGCATCAAAGATGGTGATTACAGGACAGTGGGGTTACGGCAGCTGACTTTATAAAGGAACCCTTAAAATAATGTCCGGTAACTCCAAGTATGATCTTCAGGCTTTTACTGAAATCATTTATGGGTCAAAGAATGGATTGTCCTTGGCCCTTGAAAACCATTTCAATACATGGACATCATAAAGCTGTCTTTAAAAAATGGTGACTGATAATATAACAAATTATGGCAGGAGCATTTCTGGAGTTCCCTGAACCTACCTCTGCTCGTGAAAAGGACTAAACTGTTGTCAAAGGAGAAATAATAGGTCTTTTGATAGCATGTGAAATGCAAAAGAACTGAATTAAGAACTAGATCTCAGATCTCAGTTAAGTATTTTGAGGGTACGTAGCAAGTGAAATAATTAACAGACAAATTAGTAATTTGAGGTCATGCATAATAATCTAGAATCATAATAATGCATTAGTATTGCTCTTTAGTGGTCAGAAATGTACTTCATGACATTGTTTTTAGCTATGCTAGCTGCATGGCTCTGGGGGGGGTAAGGTCACTCTATTTGTCAACCTCTATTGGTCAACATATGAGCATTTTAGCATGCAGATTTTAGCATTTAGCTCAAAGCACCGCTGTGCCTGAGTACCTCACAGAGCCTCTACCATGGCTGTAGACTCATTTTAGATTCATTACAACATTATCTATTCTTTAAAGCTGGAGTGCGGGACTTAACGCTGATAAATAAACGTCCATTACATTCAAGCCGTTGCCAGACGACTTCACACAATGCTGATTAAGCCTATCACCGCCAACTAAATCTCTGTATTTCGCTAGTTTTTAAATCTGGTGTCTGTGGTGACATTCATGCACTGGAGTACTTGTAGTGATGCGCTTCAGGTCAACCAGCAATGATTGGTTTGCCACAGAGACATGCAGAGAGAGAGAGTTGCATCAACAGAAATTCAAAATGCTTGATCGTCACGTGATTCATGCAGACTTATAGTTAGTTCTCTTTACATGGCTCTATGGTTTTTGAGCTGAGGGGGGAGCAACCGTAGCGACGGAATAGGAATAGGCTACAGTAGTCCTATGGCGGAGCCTATGGTGGAAAAACCTAAGAAGCATACAAGTTTCCGATAAAAAAGAAACTTGTCATTCAGAGGAAGGATTACAGTCAAAAAAAGAAAGCGACAGACGGCGCGGACAAACACAGATAACCATTGGTGTAACTTTTCCTCGTTGGAGAGGCTGAAAGAAGAGCAGGGACTGAAGGCAGACAGGATGTGGAGTTACTGCTCTTGGACAGGTTGGTCTTTGTAAAATATTTGGAGTAGGCTATGTAGCTATTACATTTACTCTACCTAAATAATGCATTATTGTCTTGGAACTTGCGGCGATCTCATTTGTAGTCATACATCATCAGCGCGTAGCGACAGTGTTTGTGTAATTGCTCTCACTGCCAGAAGGGGGAGACAAAAGTTCCACACTGCAGCTGTAACAAAGGTTAAATGTGTTTTTGTCATTTTTCTCTCTTTCCCTACTTCCACTAAACTAAATGCAAAAAAATGATGTAAAGCTGAGTTTTGGTCTGCAGCAAATGTTAGTGTTTATTCATGTTCAATCTATTAATATACTTGAACTAATTTGGTATTACAAGTTAGGATAAATAGAATGATGGACAAATACCCACCAATTCCTACCAGGCTCCAAGCATTGCCCATGAGTGGTCAGACCATTTTATGAGCCATGTCCTTATGTTATTTAATATTTTTGTCCCCCAGTGGACTACATATTTCATGACATTGTTTGTTAAAAGTTAAAACATGTACATGTTGTGTTTGTATGTATTATACCTGTATTTATTCAAGATTTTTTTGGTTCCTGGTGATAGGTTTTGTATTCCCCGTCCTACTCACTACGTATTTATTCCTCTTAAATATTTCATTGTCCAAGTTTTGAAAATACAAGAGCAGAATTTTTATCTGTAATGAGACCTTCTTTTTTAGTCATTAATAATGTTTGTGTATTTGCTTGCATGATAGATGAAATGTCTTCCACAGGTAGGAGGAAATGTAAACCCAGTGGGAAATCAGCTAAATGACAGTCAGAATGCCAGACTTGATCCCTGTCCGGCTCTCGCCTCTGAGTGAGCTCCTTCATTTTTTCTTCTGCTCCTGTCAATAGTGAAGCTGGGTTCTCCGTTCCCCATAGGCTACATTTAGAGGGCTTGTTTTGATTTCTTCACACGAAATATCACTCCATCTTTAAAGGCCCGGGGGTGGCTTTCCCCCGCTCTGACCTTTCCCTGTCAGTCAAAACTCTTTCATCAAGAGGACCCACAGGAAAAATTAACGCATCATTTGCTGCTGCTGCTGCACATTTGCTATAAAACCATTGATTCTGGACGGATTCATCACCGACATTCAGTCGTTATTGGTTTTACTGCGGTGTGGTGATGATGTGTTTTTGTTAAATATTGCAGAAGAAAGCTCTGCTCCAGATTGTAATGGCATTTTTCAAATATCATTTTTGCATTAGGTTTGTGACTATAAAGCAATTAAACAAACATTTTTTGTTGACAGTTGAGATTATGTAATGTGATTATGTGTAATTTCACAGGTGGGTACAGTTTTTATGTGTTGGTACTTTACTGAAACAGATACTCTTGTATCTTCAAAATGTCAACAAGTGTATCAGGAAGAGGACAAAACATCTTTTGTTTCAGCTCAGAGACAATGTGTCTTTCTTTCTTTGTTCTATCCTTCTTTCCCTCTTTTTTCCTCTGTTTTATCAGTTCTTTCTTTATACTTTCTTTCCTTTATTATTTCCTCCTATCCTTTTGATATAATTTAAATATGTTTGACAGCAGAAAACTCAGCAAGAAAATATATCTTGTATCAAAGGTTTGCTCTGATGATATTCTATAATATTTTGAATGGTGTCCTATAGTATTGCATACTTCAGAGTTATTAGTTTTAGGCTTATGCGAGCCTCAGGCTTTATTTTGTGCATAAACTGAAAGCCATGTGTGAAAAACATTGCGGTTTTTACACTACAAACTGTGCAGCACCACATTTGAATGATTTGTCTTACTTCCTGCAGACTCAGCACTGATTTAATGTGTGTGAGCTGTGAGTCCTCATCATCACTGACACCGGTTCAGCGCTGAGCTCGGCCTGTTGTTTACAATTCGACCCACATATGTTTGATAATGTTGCATAATGCAGTGGTGTAAGCATGCTGAACGCTCACATTATCCTGCCCACTGCTGACAGTCTGCAGAAGCTGCTGACTGATGGGCCGTCCACATGAGGGGAAGCAGTGAGTGATAAAGAGCTCGACAGAGTTTTAATTAATGGTGTCTATCCAAGGTCAGAGTCATCATGTCAGTGAGCTGTGGCCCCAGAATTGATTGATCACATTCTGCTCTCACACTCACAGAGTCACATGCCCAGTCAGGTGACACACGTTGATCTGATTCTGTGGCCTGTGACAACACTTCAGATACAAGATCCAGCCAGCCATTAATCCATTCATCCATCCATCCTGTTATTATCAATTCATTTATTCATTATCCATTCATCCATCTATTCTTTTATCCATGCTACCATCCATCCATCCATTCTACCATTCATCCACTCATTATCCATCCATCTGATTTTATACCAATTCTACTATTCATCCATCCATTCATTCATTATTTATTCATTATCATCCATTCATCCTATTGCTCATCCTACCATTCATTCATCCAACCATTCATCCATCCATCCATCCAACCACCCACCCATCCTTTTACCCAGTCCTGCCATTCATCCATCCATCATTTTACCCATTCTGCCATCCATCCATTCATCCATCCATCCATTATTTTATCCATTCTACCATTCACCCATCCATTCATCAGTTCACCCAACCATTTATTCATCTATCCATCTATTCAATCACCTATCCATCGTTCCATCCAATAATAAATAAACCGTGGTCAGGTAAAAGTAAGGTAAGGTAAAAGCTAAAATAGTAAAATAAAATAATCACTAAGAAGGCTACATTAATTTTTGTGGCTAAATTAAAATGTTTGTTTATTGTGCAATTGTGTGATAACAATACATCTGTAAAACAATACAAAACATTGTGTTGGAAGACAGGACAGAAGAGGAAACAGAGTCACAAAATAATCAGACAGAATCAAAACAAAACAAAACAAAAAGCAAGTTCATTCAAGTTCCATTAATTTGTAAAAGTATTTTAAAATGGCTTAAAAGAAGAAACAGTATCCCCGATCTCTACAGACAGGTCCTTCCAGAGTCCAGGAGCTCTGACAGTAAAGGTATGATTACCTGTGTTACTAAATCTGGACCTTGGATCGAACGATCAGGAGGAAAGCACCTCTGCATGCTGATTGCCTGTTCTCTGTCCCCACAGTTTATCACTCTGCAGTCAGTGACACTCTGTCGCCACACAGCTCCAGCTGACCATCAGGGCAGTGACCCCTGAAACTGTATTCCATTAATCACAGTTAGACAACATGCAGGGAGCCATAGTGGAAAAGAAATGAAAGTTGCTGGAGGTCAATCTGGCAAGCAGCAGCAGGTTTGAAAGTATCGAAGCTGCTGCCGTTTCTGAAATGAACTGAAGCAATAACTTCTGTCTGCATGCAAACAGATCAAAGGTGCATTATGGTCGGTTGTAGGGATCAAGGCCCCAGGAACAGCACTGGGCTGTGAGGTGAGCATAGTGGCCACCTTTGGTAAGACATGTTGTCCAAAAAGTATTTTCCTATACATGATGATTATAAAAGGAACAGCTGTAAAATGATGAACAAATTCCTCTGAAAGTCACAAACACTCTGAAATTATATACAATTCTAAAAGTCTCAGAAGAGCTGCATCAGTAAATAATTTTAATGCCATTTATGTGTGTGGGGAGCCAGCAGGAAGTCAACTGACTCAGCCAGAGAAAGTCTCTAATGCACGTGCTCTATGGGCCCAAATATGCGGAAGCCCAAGGAAGCCTGAAAAATGTTTTGATGTATGCACCCGGTGAGCAACTGTCATCTGAATGAATGGGGTGCCTTCTTGGAACACTGTATCCAGTTCTCTATACATACATACATACCTCCATGATAAAGATTGGGTGCTGTTTGACATTGTCTGATACTAATACCATTATGAGGTTTACGTTTCAGTAAAGATATCAAAGCTTTTTGGGATACTTTACCTTGAGGAAACAAGGTAAAGTATCCCAGATACACAAAACCTTTTTATTTTTAATTTAAACCTGCAATATGATTCTTTGGTCACACGGGGGCAGCAGAAACAAATCTGTCAACACAAAACTGACATATTATCACCTTTTAAGTGATGACAAACTCGTTAGCAAACAGTTGCTTATTTCCACATCTAGCAGTGTAACATTATCGTTCATTTGGAGTCCTGTTTTTGGCCACCTTTCACCTTTGAGTCCAATATTCACTCTCCTTTTAGCTCTGTTTTTGGTCTCTACCAACTCCTGAGGGAAATATCTGGCAATAGACGTTCTCACATGTTAAATGTTGTCTAAACACCAGCAGCCACACACACAAATCCATAAATATCTCATTTATTAATGTATACACAAGAACATGAATCTGACATTTGATGCCCACCATTTTTTGTTTGTTTGTTCATTATTCATTAAAAAATGATCATTCCATTTTATTTCCGCAACACTGGAGAAAATGCAGTCATCAGTTGATGAATTCTCTTCATGTTTTGTGGTTCTCATGACATCTGTTGCCGATATGACTATTAAGCTAACTAGTTGTACCATGAAACAATAAGTAGCACACTCATAGGCGTCAATTGCGTGTGGCAAGGTATGGCAGCTCAGGTTTATTTAAAAAAAATTTAAAAAGTAAAAAGTAACTAATTTCACATGTATTGACTTAAAATTGCTGTTGCTCCTGAGCAGCTGCCAGTGTCCCCTCCTCAGTGGAGCCAGGCAGCTAACACAAATGTTTTGCTGTGTTTTGAACAGTCCTTGGTTACCTACTAGAAGTTAGCATGTGATTCAATGCATTCTTTATTTTCTGTGAAGTTTAAACAGTGACTAATGATAGAGCAGAGTCCAATCTCTGTCCAAGGTAGAGTGCGGCTCGGGAGGCATATTTCTGTCCGCACCCGACCCGAGTCCGACAGGCATTCTGTTATTTATGTCAGAACCCGACCTGAGCCTGCTGCAGGTAATGTAAGCTGAAGCAAATCAAAATGCCTCCATACTGTCTGTGAGGAAGCTGTAGCTTCCCTGTTGTTTCTGTGCTGGATTCACTTATGAGCAGCAACACACTGCAGGTGATCGGTAAGAAGTTCCAATCTGTTTATTTTACCACCATCACATCCACCACCACATTCCTGCACAGCTGTCTGCTGAAGATTTCCCTGCATGGTTTTCAATGACACTTGACGTCCTCCATCCTTAGCTAGGCTACATGATTTTTTAATTTACGGCCTGTGTGCTGCGTTCATGTGTTGTCACGTAAATAACAAACCCCAGCACTGAACAGGAAGCACCATGTCAAGAATGACGTGACCGAACTCGACCCAAAGCCGAACATTATTTCACAATGTTTGTCAGGTATCCAGCCTCTAGTCCATGGTGCTGAAATATGCGCCAAAATAGATCCGATGAAAGGCGTTTTCACTGCTCTCTCTAAGTTGCGCATTACATGCAAACATTAGGCATTGTGAATGAGAGAGAGCTACTGTATATGTCTGTAAAAACAGATTTCAATAGGATAGTAGGTCCTTGACGTCATGTCACATTGCCATACCTTGACTTTTGCTGAAACAACGCCCCTGAGCACTCTCCATTAAAAACACAACAAGCATGGATTAGGGATACCGACACCTACGGTCATCAAGTCCAGTAGCTTAAAAAAGAAACATACATGTGAAAACTGTCCAATTTTCTACCTGATATCAGAGACCATTACTGTGGAGTCTTCCAAACTCTATGGAAACCACTCTTCTAAAATTGCATTTAAGGGAAGAATCAAAGGAAGCACTTGTTTTTTATTATTTATTATTTTTTAATATTATTAATATTAAATGGTAGGTTACTGTTTTGAGTTTGAGTTTTCTCAGCCTATCTTGTATATTTATTTGCTATCCTGTCCTTACATGATTATCTTTTAACTGTTCTAATAATAAACTAAATAAGGAAGTGTGTGTGTGTGTGTGTGTGTGTGTGTGTGTGTGTGTGTGTGTGTGTGGAGTCATTTATTTTAAACAAACTTCCTGCACAGAGAATTTCACCCCGGTGTCAGTGGGAGTTTTAATCTCCGTAAAAACACTGAATTCTTTGCAGCATTAAACACAGCTGGCCTAAAGGTTATACTAAATGCAATAAACTGGTATTAGAAGTGTGTGACCTGCTAAGTGCAGCCTGAGAGGGAGTCACACAGGGAAACAGTTGGTGCAGCCACACAAGCAATACGGAGCTCTTCACAGGGCAGTTTCCATGTGAGGACAAAGGTTTCATTTCACTTCTCTAGATCTCAAACTGAATTTCTTCATGCAGCAGCTTTTTGGAGCGAGACAGATAATGACTATTAATCACATCTAATCCAGTTTCAAAGGTTCTTTCAAAATGTTGTTTTTAAGTGATTATTCTTGATTGATTTTGATAATTACTCGAATTGCTGTCCCTGCTTTTGTGCATTTTCTTTGCCTTGTTCTGCTTTTGTTACAATGTGATTTTTAAAAAAAATCTTTGCTCCCTTTACTTTCAATTTGAAAAGCTGGGAAAAGAGGGATTTTGGTCTGTGATATGTCTTTCCGAGTGTAAACATTCACTGGACGAATGAATAAAACAAACGTGATAAAATGGCTATATAAATTCTGATAACTCAAACAACAAGTCTCCCATTCAAATCTCCCCTTAACCTGCTGATCAAAACAGGGAATAAAGTCTCTCGATTCAGCCTCATCCTCTTGAAAACTGAATTCTGCAGCAGACCGTAAAGATTTTGCACATTTCTCAAAAAGATTTGTGAGAATAAAGTCAAAATAAAGGATGACTGTCAGTATGCATACCTGTTGATACCATATATATCTGAGGTGTCATCCTGTTGCACCAATAGGCGTTGAGCTTAATATTAATACTGCTGTTTCGTCTATATTGATCCTGTACCACCATCTAGTGGATGACTTAACAGAACACAGTAACTTCTCTTTATAGTTCTGGTTGGATGCATGCTGAACAACAATGTCTTACTGAAACTGAATTATCATTCTTACCTGTATATTATCAGTGCAAAGGTTGTCCATGATCAGGATCAAGATATTAAGTATGAAAGGGGGTGAATCTTATTAGGTCTAAACATGAACATCTGATTAAGTACTGTACATTTATGTGTCAGTGAAAATGTGAAAGGTATCAATGGAAGTCCCATCATGCACCCACAAGAAAACTCTATTTCTTGGAGTTTTAATGAAGAGTCTTAGGAAGCGCAGTCTCGTGAGCTGCTCCAGGACCTTCCTCAAGTGTTTTCTTCCTCATTTTAATGGTCGATTGGGACAACACAATACATGTCTTATGTCATTTTTATGTTGAGAAGATTCTCCTTGTGGTCACGTCAGGGATGCCCTGTGAAGTGAGATGTTCTCCTGGAGGACTTGGTTCTACAGAGTTGGATGGAAGTGATCACTCAGTTTTGTATTTAATGCTATTGACTTGTTGATAAAAGGGATACATGGACCTAAACAATGACAGAAGAATCAAGATTAAAGGAATTCAGCCTTTTTTTCTTAGATTTGACTTTAAACAGTTATATGTATTTTTGTACAGTATTTTTATACTTCAAACATTGTGTTTTTCCCTCTTTTCTCTACTTTTAATAAAATCCTTTCAAGTATGATTTCTTTAATTAAGTTAAGGGAATAGTTTGACATTTCAAGAAATAAGCTCATTCACTTTTTTGCCGAGACTTAGATGAGAAAATTGATGCCACTCGCATATCTGTCGGTTAAATATGATGTTGGAGCCAGAAGACGGTTAGCTTAGTTTAGCATAAAGACTGGAAGCAGGGGGATTAAGCAAATGAGATATAATGTGTTAATTAGTGAGCTTTACAGGTGCTGGTTGGGAGATCATGTTACCATTGGACAGAGCCAGGCTAGCTGTTTCCACCCTTTATGCTAAACTAAGCTAACCAGCTGGTGGTTGTAGCTTCAGATTTACTGTACAGACGTGAGAGAGGTATTGATCCTTTCATTTAACTCTCTGCAAGTAGGGAAAACAAGCGTATTTCCCAAAATGTCATACTATTTGTTGAAATTATGAGTGGAGTGTAATTAGGACTTTTTTCTTTTTACATGCCACCAAATCCCAACATTTCCTCTCAGCTCAATGGTGATGTTTTAATGCACGACTGTGTTGTTTCAGAACATCAACAGTAGGCTGGGAGGAAGTTTGAGGATTAAGGGCACTTGTGAAATAATCAGGGAGTGTATCTTTAATGTATTTCAAACCAGCTGTAGTTCTGTACACTGCACCATGAATAGACTACACACATATTATAATATAAAAGTGTTCACTCATCTCTTGTATCTCAGTCCAGTACAGTGACGCAGTCAAGACTTTGTGCTTCCGTCGTAATTAGATTATTTAGATCCTGGGATATCAATCCATTATAAATGTGGCTACTGTTCCTCATAGAACTTCAACAAACTGAGCTGTTTTTGTGACTGCAGCTCCTGCCAAAGTCCCAGTGTTGTTCTAATGCCTCATTTCTGCTGCATGGTACGGTGCGGCTGGGTTCGGCTCGGCTTGACTTGCTCGGTACCATTCTTTTTTGGTTTTCCAATAGCCAAGCTACCATCAATAGCGACCGCAATTGTTTTTTATTCACTCGAGCCAGAAACCTCGCCATTGTCAGTTGACGAAGTGTAGTGCAACACCATCCCTTCGATATCCTACATTGTTCCTGTGTTTTTCGGGTTGAAGATGATGTCAAACAATGATGATTTGGAAAACAAAATGGAGAAAAATAACCTACCTGGTACCAAAAGCGAGTCGAGTCCGTGCAGTGGAGATGAGGCTGTCAGTGTCTGCCCCGTAATTTGATACAAGGTCTCAGGCACAATTAAGCATTAATTAGCTTAGGCTATCTGCTTTCTTTATTGCCCTCATTTACCCCCTCCTCCCCTTCCTTTGTTTAATGACAAAGGAAATTAGCCACATGTAAGTAATTTGTGTGATTCCAGTAAAACCAATCAAGTGAGAAAAACCCCCCAGCATTAAACAGCGAGCGAGCACTGCTTTAAGAAAGAGCAGTCAAGTCAACAGCTAATGGAGACAGCAGAGAACAAACTTTAAAGCCACATTTAACTTTTGAGAAGTCAATTTGGACACAGTGGTTACTTTATTAATATTTCGTAGGCAGTCACATTAACATATAAATGAATCCACATTATATTGAACAGACATTTTATCAGGGGAAAGCTACATTGCTTGAACATGTCTCATTTTGTCATTTTCTAGAACAGAATTTGTTCACAAAACAGTTTTCAACTTTTGGCCAAATGTTGTCAAAAACCTAAACAACAATGCAAGTCTCCATTTAGAAGTGGGCGATTGAATACAATCTTCTAACACTATGTGGCCAAAAGTATACGGACACTCCAGACCACATAGGTGTGTGAGCTTTTGGTCTGGGGCTGTTAATGGGTTTGGGCCATAGACAGTATATAAAGATGGACAACGCGTCTCCAAAATGAAGCCAAAATATCCCAGATACAGGAGCTGCCATCCTTCGTTGGTGATGTCATTTGGAGCCAGAGTCTGCACAGTAGTGATCGAGGTCCAGCTGACAGAAACCATCTTTGGGAAAACTTTATGTGACGTGTACTTTAATTTTTCAGTTTGGCCCATGTCCCATCTGCCAAGCTGGAGGGGGCGGGGTTTATGACCTATACTGCAGCCAGCCACCAGGGGGCGATCCAGATCTTTTGGCTTCCCAAAATGTGAAAAGCCTGAAACCAGAAGTGGAGGCTGCTATAGCAGCAGATTAATGCCCATGGTTTTGGAACAATCACAGATGGGTGTCTCTACAGGGTTTTGGCCTCATAGCGTATTTAATTTTACATTGTGATTCAAAAAAATTTCTGTTAACTTAATTAAGAAACCGTTTCTAGACAATAGTCTAGTGAAATTTATACTTGCAATGAAGCCTGCAATGGTCTAATACAGCCAGGGGATTGACAACTCTGTATAAACAGGATTGGAAAATCTTTGACGATGTCTCACAGTAGCTATTTATCATCACATTGCCCAGACCGATCTCCAGTGTACAGTATGTAAACATATAAGTACACAAAGTGACCGTACAGCAGTGACATTTTTTTTTAGATTTTCACAGTTTTTTCAGACTGTCCATCTCCTGGCCCATCTGGCAGATGTCCCCTCTGATGTTTCTTGAAGTCACTGCTGTGTATGAATCTTTTACCGCAAGACCACGCAGTGTTACGGTCTTTCTCCTGTGTGGATCCGTCTGTGCAGCTTGAGGCTGCTGGACACCGAGAACCTCCTGCCGCAGATGTTGCAGCCGTACATCTTCTCCCCTGAGTGAATCGTCATATGTAACTTGAGATTGCTGGGGTTGCGGAACTTTTTCTCACACCGATCGCAGGCGTAAGGCTTCACCCCCGTGTGGATGCTCATGTGGTATTTGAGATTAACCATGCAGCGGAATTTCTTGCCGCACACGTCGCAGACCGGCTGCTGCCCCGGTTTCTTCCCGGTGTGGATCCTCATGTGGTTCTGGAGCGCGCTGGCGTGGCCGCAGCGTTTGCCGCAGGTCTCGCAGACGTACGGCCTCTCTCCAGTGTGGGTCAGCATGTGGTGCTTCAGGGCGCTCTGGTGACTACAACCTTTCCCGCAAACCTCACAGGTGTAAAGTTTTTCCCCGGTGTGTTTGCTCAGGTGAGTCTTGAGGACGCTCAAGTCGCTGCATCCGAGGCCGAGCACGTCGCAGCAGTTTTCCTTTTGAGTGTGAGTCACCCGGTGAGTGGCCAAGGACGGGTACGAGAAGAAACTCTCGCCACACATTTCGCAGACATAATCTTTGTCCCCTGCATGTAGATTCTCGTGATCAGCCAAACTCTGTCTGCACTCAAAGGTCTCTGGGCAAAGCGAGCAGACAAACGTCTTTTTTAAGGCACAACACCTGTGCCGCTGGAGCGCCGACACCCCGGTGAACTGATTCTCACACAGCGTGCACGTGTGGGTGTTCGGTTTAATCAGGCTGTGCCGACGCATGTGTCTGTCGAAGGTGTACTTGTAAGCGAACTCCGTCCCGCAGTCGGAGCATCTGTAAAGCTTCTCTCCAGTGTGACGTCTTGAATGTGCGACGAGCCCCCACAGTCCAGCAAAACGTTTGCCACACTCAGAGCAAAGGTGAGGTTTGGAGTGAGTCAGTTGGTGCCTGTCCATCAAACACTTCACAGCAAATGATTTGTCACAAGAAGGACATTTGAATGGCCCTGTGGTCTTCTTCTTTTTGATCTTGGATGTGGTAGTTGAAGTGTCTGTATCCTCCTGGGCAACATATGCCTCGCTTACATCGGACGCCAGCTCTGAGGTGGGCTCTGTTAAGCCAGCTTCAGGTTCAGACAGGGATCTAGAGTTATGCTCATATGTGGCTGCATCAGCTGAAACAACAAAAAAAAGCTTAATATCATCAGGGGGCTTGAAAGAAAGACACAGACAATTACAGCCACTCACAACAAATTCAAATAATATCAACATTTTTGCTGATGAAGAAAAACTAGTTTGTAAGACATATCACGTTAAAAGAGTAAGAAACCTTTGCAATCCATTCCAACCTCTTCACTGACGTACATTTTTTAATGTTACTGACACACTGCAGTGAAGTAACCAATAAAATGTTTTGTTTTTCAGGAGTAAAGTGATTCAGTGTGGAACACGACACTAGCTGCAGTTACATGGACAATCTTTCTTCAACCTGATTGAAATCATTGTGATTAGAGATTCCAACTTAACTGTTTACATGGACGCTAAATAAAGGGATCCGACAAGATGTGTCTTTACATGCCCTAAGCATGTATATAAGCAAACAATATAACTCTTTTGACATGCACACAGTGGTTCTGCTGGCTGTGAAGCGTCTAATCTGCTGGAAATATGACAGAAGGAGAAGGGGGGTCTTTTTCAGCTTCATTCATCTTTTCACTTGTTTGAATAACTTGTTGTTTTGAGCCTTTCGACCATCGTGCAGTTCAACAATCCTTAAATCTTTTTAAAAAGTTGGATCAGCCACAGAGCAGTTTTGTTTTGCTGCCGCCATGTTTCTGTGCCTCCTGGAAACTCGGTCACGTCACCTAATGTTCCCCCACGTGGGGCAAACATGCGCAGAAAGAAAATATTTATTCCAACCAGAGAGAAACGATGGGATTAAACGTTTAAATGGTTATTAGGCGCTAATATTTTCAGATTGAACGGATTACGAAAATTCTTTCCGACTGGGCTGATCAGGTCAGTCTCTTCCGATTGAGGTGGTCACATGAGGCATTTGTATTCTGATTGGGTTATTATTAAGATTATTAGTGGAATATTAGGGTCCATGTAAACACAGAGAGACGTTAAAGAGAACAGAAACAACTACACATGGCAAAAACAATCCCAGTACACTGTATGCATGCATCAGACTGACTACTGCGTAGTCTCTCTACAATGTATTTTGGATGTTGGATGACAAACTCATCTCTGTAATTTATATACGTTAAGTGGACGGACCTCAGTAAAAATACAGTGGAAGATCCATATGTACATTTAACCCACATAACCAGCAAGTCATTAAGAACAAATTCTTATTTACAATGGCGGCCTGGCAAAAGCCTCTTGAGGGATACACCCACTACTTAAAATAATATATATATATAATAAAATGCACCCAAGCATCGGCAGGTAGCTCGCAGACAACAGCTTCAGGCAATACAACAACTGACCAAGAGTAGCATACACAAGCAGTAAGACAAACAAGCAAAACAAAAAACAAAAAAACAGAGAAGAAGAATATGTACAGGACAAAAGCAAACTTCCTGTTTTACGTCTGTCAAATGCTTCCTCCTGTTTCTAACAGCTATCACACCAAATAACCTGGATGGATTATCTTCAGTGTGACCAGAGTCTCTTCTAAACTCAGCAAGACTGAATTTTTATACTAAGCACCCTGGACTTAGGAATAATTTACAAAATAAACCTCATTTGGAAACGCTGCCTTAATAATAACCATTCAAACGCCACATTCAGACCTACTCTACACTGCCATTTTGTCCAGGTCTCTCTTGAAAAAGAGATAATGTATCTTAAGAGACTTCCTGGCAAAGAAAAAGAAAATAATAAAATAAAACAAATATGAACTTGTCCTCACACACAAAGGAAGTATCTGCTCTGCTGGTTTGTAAAGAAGCAGTAGTTACCAGGTTTGATCACTGATTCTGAGTCAGCTGCTGCTGGTTCTTCAGTATGTTGTTCCTCTGAAAACACAAAACATGAAATTAACTTTTCTCCTTAAGATATAATGTCTTAAAGTTGTCTCAATTCTGTCTGAGGTGGGGCCTCAATGTTTTGGCCAGAAACACGGTGTGCTTCACGGAGCTGAGTCTGTCCAATCCGAACTACAAGTAGGCAGAACATCTGTCCTGTCAACCGATCCAACATGGAACTACACAGAAGGTATACACCATATCTCTGCCATGGAAATTAGTGTAATGGAAATTTGCTGTTACTATCTTGTTTAACATTACTATTGACCATGTGTATAACCTTGCATCTGTTGCCCCTTGTCTGACCTGACTGACTCCTGCTGCAGGTCATAAACCAGCTACGGGTTATAAACCTGTTGCTGTGCTGAAACCTCTGACGGGAACTAAACTAAACTAAACTAAGGGTCACTGATGCAGACCTTTTGATGTTCACAGACATCTGTCTAAACAAAGCACCCATTTCCCTTTAAAAGATCTCACTCACACACAGTCTGGTATCAGATGCTTACAGACAGCAGTGTGCTCACTCTGTAGCGCTGATCCTTTCTGGCCAGAAAGCTTATTAATAAATACCACAAAGACAGTTCTGTTTTGAGACTCATGATTTTCAGATTTCCACCACATTAGTCATAGGATAAAAGATTGTTTTGCAAGCGAAATCATTAAAACCATGAGTTATAAATGCAGACTTGTGTTCTGGCATTTAAAATTTTTTAACTATAAGTAAAATGTTGGCCAAGCTAAAATATGTGGATGCAAGCAGATAGTTATTTGATAAACCACTGGTATGGTCCTTGAAGAGGTATTCAAAACATGTTTTGATCATTGCTTCCTATGTGATTATATTGTATTTTTTATGTTTCATTTGATAGGGGAGGCCCATTATTTACTTCAGTTACTTCAATCCCATCCTGTGCAAACAGCAAGAGAGTTTTGTCAAGAACTTCTAACTACATATTAGCAAATGCAACAATATCAGAACAGCAGACTAAAACTACTGCAAACACAACCCAAACTGTACAGTAAGTGTTCTAACTTATGTAGCTATCTCAAAGTTTTGTAGCAGAACTGGACTAATGCAACATGCATGGCTGCCAGTTGACTCTTTTACAGAACTATAATGACTTATACTGTGCAGTATAACACTTCTTCTAGTGTGGTATGACAAAAAGGAGAGCTCAAAAAGACTGTTAGGGTATGGGGAGCAGGTGAGGGAAGGACCCAGGCGCAGACAGCGGGTGGAGGTGTAACAAAGGGGCTTTATTGGGGAAAAGGCAGGAAGGGGAGGCAGGTAGGCAGGCAGGTAGGTAGACAGGCAGGGCAGACCGGTAGGCAGGCAGGCAGGCAAGCAGGCAGGCGGGAAGACAGGCGGGCAGGCAGGAAGACAGGTAGGTAGGCAGGGCAGACAGGAAGACAGACAGGCAGGTAGGCAGACGGGCTGGTAGACAGGCGGACAGGTAGGCAGGCGGGCAGGTAGGCAGGTAGACAAGGCCGGCAGGCAGGGAAGCTGGCAGGCAGGGAAGCTGGCAGGCAGACAGAACATGGAGCAAACGATACGCAACACTAAACAGAGAACAAACACAGGTGAAAACACTGAGGGCTGAGACAGGAGGCGGGACAAGACACAAGACAGAACTTCAAAATAAAAGCACCCAGGGGCCGAACCGTGACAAAGACGTACCAATACATCCTTGTGTTCAAAATAATTCAATTCAAAGTCTGACTAAAACTGAAGCTGATATTAAGTAGCCTTTACAAGTCTGTGTAAGTAAGAGACCTGAACTTTTTGGTGGGTATTTCATATGGATTTCAGCAAAGAAATCATATCAGGTAACAGTCGGCTAAATACCTCGGTAGGCTAATACATACGGTCATTCTCCTGTCTTATTGCCAGTTTGAGACTTCCCTCGATTTTCTTTCTCCTCTGATGGGAGCTTCTGGACGTTGATTCTGTAATTTAACAACAACATAAAACCTTGTTTAATATATATTTTAAAAATGCCAGTGTGTGAAGATAAAAAGCCTCTCCACATCCGCTCAAGCCATTAACTGACGTACGCTTTTTAGGCCCGGCGGCCACTCGCCCTGCTTTCGGCATCACACTCGACCCTTTTGTCTCGTCATTCGGCCCAGCTCTCTGCCCTGCAGCAGGACCATCCTCGGCTTCACGCATGGACACTTTCAACATCAACAGTATTTTCGCAACTGCATCTTTGGTCCATGCTTTCACGAGGGGTGCAAACTGGTTCTGTGAAGTCATGGGTAAGAAAGAATGAAGAGCAACGAGAGTGGTTAGTTATACATGGTGTTCAAACTATTAGTCAATTAGCAGATTTGTTGAGTACACAATTAATAAAAATAATTAACAACACAAAAAATAAACAAATAACCATTTAGGGAATGTATCTAGGAAAAAAAGCCATAAATATAGGGTGAGGGTTTCCAGCTTCTCAAATGTGAGGATATGCTGCTTCTCTCGGTTTTATATCATCATTAATGGAATATTTTTGGGTTTTGGACTGATGGTTGGACAAAAAAAAACTGAAGACATCATCTTGGGCTCTAGGAACTTGTAATAGAATTTTTTTTAACTCAGCAAAGTTAAGTGACATGGGTTGACTTTGAACAGGTTTGTTGTTACACTTTATCAACTTTCACCTATGTTATTTATAGGTTATTATGACGCTGTTATTACTGTCAACTACACCAAAAACCTCACTGATTTCACTGATCATATTTGACACCTTGATCCGCGCTGGCGTCCTCTCCATGGCAACAACCGATAAGGTTCATGGGTAGTATAGTTTTCAGTGCCGTTACTTGTCAAACTGACGGGAATAAAACGCCATAACGTTAGCACCTAATGACGCCGTTTTTGGCAACTGCACATCCGCTAACTAGCTACCTGCCCATTCTCACGTAACGTTAGCTAGACAACAGTGTGTCATGTTACCGTTATAGCTTCATTAAACTGCTGTCTCCCCTCCAGTGGAGTTACTGGAGCCGGAGCAGAGCGCTGCTGAGCGGCCATAACCTTATCCGAGCACTTGTCCACAAGTCTGCTGAGCTCCGTCACCGCCGCTTCCACCAGAGCCTCCATTACAGCAGACATCTGACTCTCAAAAGTCTCCAGGCTGAACATGTTTGTGAATAACCTGACGGTCTAATTTAGTTTGTTTCATAGTATTCCCAAACGGAATTCTTTCTTCCTGCACTAAGCTGTCTTGTTGCTGGTCCCCTTTGTTCTTCTTTCTGTCTGGAATTTAGGGCAGACTGGTTAAATTTTAGGAAGACGTCTGCCCTCTAGAGGACATGACGGTACACCATCATTACAACACTGACAGTACTTTTATGGTATTTTGGCTGTTGTTGCTCCCTAAAATGTGATTATTCCATTCATTTAGAAAAAATAACCAGCCGAGCTCTTTGATAATTCAAAAAGTAGATTGGGAATACTTTTTGGATTCAAATCCTGCCTGGTTCCTTAAATATGTACTTTGTCTCTGCTACTAAGAAAAAAACTCCTGTATTTGAAGTAGGAGGAGAATCAGTTTAAAACGGAGCCTGATAATCCAATGTTGTAATGGAGCCTGTGAATTAAGATTGCATGGTCTATGGTGTCGCTGTGTTTAATTTAAGGTAACTGACTACTTTAACCAGAGCTGTTTCAGTGCTATGATGTAATCTAAACCCTTATTATTAGATATCAAAGATATTGTTATCGCTTGCACAAGCCTCACTTAAACAGTGGGCGGGACTGATGGGGTCAATGCACCTAAAAACAACACAAACAGATTCACAGCTTCAGAGCAATTTCCAAATAAATGGCAGATATTGAATTAATCTGATAACAGCTCGGCCTGTCCTGGTTGTCATGGTAGCAGAACCACAGTCATATAATCTGTAATTTGTTTGCAGCTTTTTATCAAATGAAAGTTTACTACTTCCACCTGACAGAGTTTGCAGCTCTTTCCTTTCTACATTATCTTCCCTGGGCCTTGTTCCTCCCGTCTCCTGCTTTCCTACAGAGCGTCATTAAATGTTGAATCCATTTATTCGTATTATAAAACATAGAATCAACTCAGGATGTTGTGATGTGATGACGTGCTGAGGGCGGCCTATCCCCGTTTGGTTCTGTCTCATCCACTGCATGGCAGACAGTCCTAGATGGTTCCCACAGAAAAGCTGAGGGAAGCAGCTGTGAGCTGCTCTTTATGGGAGGTGGGAAGTTAACCAGAACAACATTTAACTAAACAACCAGTTCGTCTTCATCACTGAAGTCTTCTCTCTTCTGAAACTGAAAAATACAGTTTGAAACCACATCAGAAAAACAGAAATCTCACCTTTGTGTCGCCCTTCAGTAAAGTAAGTTTTCCAGTCTAATAACAATAATAATAAAATATAATGACACTCTTTAACTCTGTGTCCTACTGTAGTTATTTACTACTACTGTGCAGAAAAGAAACTAAACACACGTGTGTCAGCCCAAAGAGAGAACTGGTCTCAGACTGGACACCAGTATGAAAACTGTCTGATCCACTGGTCAAAGTGTAAACATGGCCGACAGAAAAACCTGATCATGTGACAGAGACCCAGTCAGAGGAGGACTAAAGAAAACAACATGAGATATATTCCAGTAAAGCTCCACCTCCTCCTGTACGCAGATATACACTGAGGACAGCACATGTGATGATCAGAGCAGAGCGCAGACAGACAGGCAGACAGACAGACAGGCAGAAAGACGGTTGGGTCTACCTGGACATGGATCACCTGCAGGTGGTGTTGATGTTGCTGTGGAGCTCAGGTAGGACTCTGCTTTACACATGATGTGTTGTTCTTCAAATATTTTGATTGGATCTTCACACAGCAACATCACCCCCCCCCCCNACACACACACACACCAACATCACCCCCCCCACACACACACACATCATATCAAAGAAAGAAAAGAAACAAATAGGAAAATGAACTTTGTAAAATCGTACACATTAAAGTTATAATCCTTCACATTTCATCAAATCAAACAGTTTTTGATTCTATTTTTAATCAATTGTTTTTTTTCTGCAACATCCAATCAATGTATTTATATTCAGTAATTATCTCAGTGTGCAGTAGTTTACACTGTTAGTGACGGAGTTCACCATTGATTCAGACTCAGATTGTATAATCTATTGTATAATGTAAAAATATAAACAGTATTTACAAAATCAAAATCAACAGTCTATGTATTAATCAATGACTGAACGGGCTCAGGCAGAAGCAACAATGCTTATGTATGCCTAACCTACATTCTTTTCTATTTAAGCTACCCTCCAAGAAGAAAAAAAGAAAATAATCATTCACATTTGTAACCCTCAAAAATATCTTTGTAAACCATTCTTTTGAAAATCAAAAGCGAATCAAACATTTTTAAATCTATATTTGCATTATTCCATAATTTAACCCCAACAATAGAAATACTTCTCCTTTTAATCCCTCTTTTAGCTTTTTGTACTGTAAAATTACAAACACTTTCTCTCCTATATGGAAAAAAACTTTTGTACACTGACTGGAAGTGACTGATTTAGCTCTGAACATTATTTGCATTATTTTATAATATACCAAATCCTTAAATTTCATAACATGAGAAGTTATACACAGTGGATTTATGTGTTCATAATAAGCAGCCTCATTAAGAATACATACGGCTCGTTTTTGTAGTGAAACGACTGAGTTTATAGTTGTTTTTAAAAGTCGACCTCCACAATTCAACTCACAAAATTATCATTGAAATCATCAACATTGCTTTTTAAATTGTCCACTGTAACATCAGAGCTATTCAGAAAATACCTTGGAAATTCATATTTTAAACATAAATTCCTAATAATATGATTGATTACTTTCCAAGTGCTTTGGATGTTATTTTTGCTTTCCTCTCATATTTTATTGTAGTTTTCCTTCTTCTGTATTCTCACAATGGAGATCAATTTATTCTTATACAACTTATATTTTTCTTCAGTTTCTCATAAAGTACATTTTTCTTTTTGCACGCCTTTTGCAGACCTTTAGTCATCCATGGCTTTCCTTTATATTTAACTTTCACCCAGCACTTTCTAATAGGACGATGTTTATTATACAACTCTAAGAATGTAAACAAAAAAGCGTCGTAGGCCTGATTTGGATCGTCAGCATACACCTCATCCCACTTATAATTTGCAAAGTCCATTTTTAAGGCATCAGTTCTTTCTGGTGTCCTTATTCTTACTAATTTACATAAAGACTCACTTACACCAACTGAACATTTAACATTAAAGTTATGTAAGATCACAAAAATAGGAAAATAGTCACTGATATCACTTAAAAACAAACCACTTGTTGCTTGATCATGAACATTGGTAAAAATATTATCAATAAGTGTGGCACTTTCTTTAGTTATCCTACTAGGTTTGTCAATACGAGGTCAAAGACCGAGACTAAACATTGCATTACAAAAGTCTGTTGTTAGTTTATGTTCATTCCATTTTAACAAATCAATATTAAAGTCACCACACACAAATAATGATTTCTTATCACATACTTTACCAAAAATATCAACTATGGTATTTATATACTGATCAATGCAAGAACCAGGCGTTCTGTATATGCAACTCAAAAGTATGCTCTTAAATTTAGTAGAATAAATTTGAATTGTCAAACTCTATAAAATCGTCAACAATTGTACTATCAATTACCTTACATTAAAAATCTTTCTGTACATAAAATGCAACGCCACCTTTTATTTATCCGATTTACACTAAAAAAAGTTATATCCTTCTAACACAAAATCAGCACCCTTTTCATTTGTTAACCAAGTCTCAGTTATAGCAATGACTTGAAATGTGTATTTTAATGATTTTAAATAATCTTTGATTTGCTCAAAATTTGAATAGAGGCTTCTTTCACATTCATGACAAACTGACAGAAAACCAGGGATGGAAGGAGAACTAGAATATTGTACTCAGGTAAAACTACAGTTACTTCAAAGATATTCTACTCAAGTAAAAATGTACTTAAATAAAAGTAAAATATATCTGAGTAAACGTTACTGCGTGACATTTTAAAAAGGGGGAGGGTAAAGATAAAATGTTAAGTGGTGATATATGATACTACTGTTAAATTTAAGAACTACAAAATAAATTGCATTAAATGTCAATGTACAGTATACACTAGTGGAGCAACATCACGTCACCGAGCCCTGATGTCCAAACCAACAATAAATTCCTTTTCTATAGAGGCACTTTGCGGTCTGTGCATACAACTGGTTATCAGTTATAAATATACCACTGCCTTCCTCTGGATAGCCTCACTAGAATTAACCAGAAGTGATTAAACAAAAAGTCTATGGACACCACGGAGGGAGCAACAAGCATTATCAAGCTCCATAAAGTAAATATCCTGACACTTCTTATAGAATCAACAGCAGAATAAAACAGAAACAAAGCAGACAACACAGAGATGTATAATATAACATCACAGACTCCACAGCAACTGCAGCCCATGATCACACATATATAAGCAAAGGAGAAACTGCACACACACACACACACACACACACACACACACACACACACACACACAATGCTTCATTGCTGGTGGACACTTTGAAATATATAGAGAGTAACAGACGTTATTAAAAGTCGGTTAAAGTTGATTTCTGGTCATTTGCATCTTTCTGTGGTTGTTGAAATGACGAGAAGACACTGACAGCATAATCTGATAGTAACAGCTCGGCCTGCCCTGGTTGTCATGGTAACAGAACCACAGTGCTATAATCTGTAATCTGTCAGCAGCTTCTTAATAAAATTAAAGTTTATCAGTTTCACAGAAATGCAGTTCAGAGAGGTTAACTACAGGCCACAGAGTGCCAACATCACCTTTAATGGACAAAAACATCTTTAATAAAGTGAAAATTGCTGAATGATGTTGAAACAGGGACAGCATCGGGATCAGTATTCTGAATCATCAGGAACCATCATCAGTTTAAAACCAGTTCTGTGTTCCCCCGATGAAGATGATGAGGAGGTACATGTTACATGTAAATACATGTTTTACAGCAACATGTTGAGAAGTGTAACTGACATAGTGCTGCATCTCCTTCGCCTCATTGTGTTGCACCAAACCGTAATGGGCTCATTACATCCACTGCAGTTGGCGAGAACCCCGAACCCTTTCCCCCCCAACGTCCACAAGGGGCAACAATGAGTCCAGCCACACTTAAAAAACAAAGTGCAACTTTGTGGTCATTTTGCATCTCTTTGTGAATAATTTGCGTCTCTTTGCTGGTTTTGCGTCTCTTTGCTGGTTTTACGTCTCTTGTAGTGGATGCGCCATCACCAACATCTGTATGTATAACATGTGACACATTGCATTGTGGAGTTGTTAGCAGACAGTAATGTACATGTGATGGATGTTACTGTTTTGTTCCATTGTGTGAATGTTTGAGGCTCAATAGAGAGCATAAATTTACACACTTAGAAATCAGACACTCAGATACAATGAAGGAGAGTAAATAAAGTGAGCCATGTAGTAAACAGGAAGTGATTTCAGAAAGCATGTTCTTTAGTAATGTTAACTGTCTTCCACTGTTGGATGGATTAAGTTTTTCAGGATTTCAGGTGTGTTCAGATGGATCCAGGTATTCGAGTGTTTCAGTTGATCAGGTGTGATGACTCACAGACAGGTTAAGAAAAAATCTTAATCAACTCAATTTTATTTAGATCGCACCAAATCATAACAGAAGTTATCTCAGGGCACCTTTTCATATAGAGCAGGTCTAGACCGTACTCTTTATGATATTATTTACAGAGTGGAACAGGCAAACGGTCAGGGAGGCAGAGTCAGGCAGGCAGAAACAAAGGCTGGGAAGCTAGGGCAGATGCAAACTAGACCATCTGACAGGGAAGAGGTCAGTATATATATTGCACGGGTAATGAGGGAAGTGGGAACGGGTGAGCAGGTGGGTGGGGCAGTCAGGTGGTGGGGAATGGCAGGAACAGGGGTTATTGCAAGTCAGGAGAGGGTGGCAGGGTCTGAAGTGACAACAGAGTTAGTATGCAGGTAGATGAACAGGCTGGGAAAAGAAAATGGCAAGAATCAGGCTGATATTGTGACATTATGAGTCACTTAATGTGTTGTTGCATATTTTGTGCCAATTTATACTGGATTCTGTAACACTTTAGATTACACAGCGTACAGCATAACTCTTACCAACTTACAGTGTAATTTAATAGTATCAGCACATACTGATGCATACATGTAGCTACAAGGGAACAAGATGTGAAATAAGGGGGCAACAATCTGGGAACTTGAAATGAATTTATACTGTACATATTTTTTAGCCAACGGTTACCTGTTCGTTTATTATTATTACTTTTATTATTATTATCTTTTACTACGGAGCAACAATCTGCCGTTTGGGAGGAATTTTAAGAGCCCTTATATCGTAAGTATTTTCAACTACTGAGTACCTGTTCTAGTATTACAGGGTACGTGAGTGTGACCATCCTTAAGAGTTGAACACAGGTCAGAAATGAGTGTCCACCATCAACGTTTGCTCAGGCTTCTGAAGTCCCCTGTGAGAACAATGTTGTACCCAATAAGTAGGTTTACTGCAACATACACAGTAACACAGTATGTTCCTGGCTCTTCTCCCTGGACCTCTGTTTGTTCCAAAATAAAAATACAAATGCACCCCGTAGATATTTAAACCTAAAAATAGGAACTATGTAGTTTGCCTTCTTTCCTCTTTTTGTTACCATCTGTACCCCTGCAGTGTTGGTAAGTAGTATATGGTTATTATTACCCCAAACTTTCAGCTTTGTTTCTCAGTAATGTTCAGTTTACCCTGTAAAATTAGAATAGCTACCTGGTAGTTTAAAACACTTGTTGAATCAGCATATTTCCTAAAGTGTTGAACTATTCCTTTGACTCTGTATAAACCAGTGTGCTGACTTGTGTTCTGTGTTGTCACGTGTTCATCTCACCTACAGTAAACTGTTAAAATGACTCCAGAGTGAGTTCACTGAGATGTTTCAGAGCTGCTGGAAAATTCTTTACAAAACAACCTGAGAGTGTTTGTTCTGTCCACGGCTGTGCTTCAATCAAATGCTGCTTTATACTGATGTTTCTTTTCTCCTCAGGACTCCAGGCTGAAGGGAAACACAACTCAACAGGTATATCGAGAAAGAAAAAAGAAATAAAGAATCAAGTATTAATTTACTTTCCTTTATTAAATTCACTTCTTTTACTGATGACTCTATTGTTTCTGTTCAGAGCCTGATGATGTCAGGTTGGTGGGAGGAGACAGTCGCTGTGCAGGAACACTGGAGGTGAAACTGGGAGCCTGGAGACCAGTGATTGACTCTGTCTGGACCCTAAAGGAAGCAGCTGTTGTCTGTAGAGAGCTGGACTGTGGCTCTGCTGTTTCTGTAGGACAGGGAGAGGAGTCCTCAGACAGACCTGTGTGGTGGATCATCTCTGACTGTGTTCAGTCTGGATCTGCTCTGAGGGAGTGTGTAACATCAGGTTACACCTTGTCTTCCTCCATCCTGGATCTCACCTGCTCAGGTAAGTCCATCAGTGACATCATCAGTGACATCATCTATGACAGTAATTTTCCCAGGTTGACACACACATGCACCAGCTAGTATGGCAGTGGACTGTCCCCAGCAGTCATGACAGCGTCAGATGAGCTGCTGCCTCAGTAAATCAGGTGCTAAATGCACCAAGATCTATATATGTGTGACCAGGTGATGAGGGTTTAACCATCTCAGATGGTTATTGTAACCCATACAACACGTAGGAGATAGCAGAGACAAGGTTTCCAAGGTTAAGAACAATTATGTTTGTTAAATATGCTAAGAAGACCTAAACACAAACACAATAGTAACCAGGTAATTCAAGGTCAGAAGGAGCTACAGCCCCAAAATACAAAAGTGGAACTGTACCATAGGAAGTAGTAGTCAGGGGGAGGGTCGCTGTCTACCAAGCCGGGAAAATTTAGGGGAAGACCAACTCTAAATAATTGCAGAAGGGGGGTGAACTTACACACACACAATCACAAAGAACTATTGAATGTGCAAGGTGTAAACACAGCAAACAACACTCAACCATGCAATAGAAGGAGTGGTTGCTCTGCATTCTAGGCCACAGCTTTAACAGGCCCACGACCCCCCTTCCTGGATCAAGTTACGACCTTGAACACAGAAAGAAGGATTAGGGTGGGCAAGTGGGAAATATAGACACATTTACTGCTGTTAAGAAAAACCCTCTTAAAACTAGTACAGAAAAATACATAAAGATAAAACCTAGGCAAAACAGCAGTCAGCACCGCAAGAAATGAACAACAAAAAATGATTAAACAATGAGCAAAACCACTAAATGGTGCAGGGATTATGGCTTTATGGATACTAAAATATGTAACAATAATTAATAACCTCAAAGAAAGAAAATTATAAAGCGTTAACACATTAATTGGTTAAAGTGAGTGGAGTGATTACACTTACTTCCAGCTATCAAAAATAAATAATGTATACATTAAATAATAGAATTTAACTTGCATTAAATTCACCTCGGGGCTCCACCCTTAAAGAAGGGAAAATGATAGCCAGCTATCTAATAAATAATTCAATCTCATAAATCAATTATACTAAACTGTTAATTTGGAACTCTGATTAATAATTAAATTAAAAACTACAACCAAAATAACCATATCAATACTTGAAGGGTTTTGGAGTTCTGAATAATACAGGTTGGAAAATTCACTGTTGTGCAACATTAAATAGACTAGAATGTATATTTACAAGCATTTATTCATCAAATAACAAAACACACAACAGGTAATCTAACTAATATGTACTTAACTAACTACGTGTATGTGTGTGTGTATGTGTGCATGCGTGTGGGTGGGTGAATGCAAAAGAGAGTGTGTGTGTGTGTGTGGAGAGTGTGACGTAATCTGTAGGGTGTGGTGTGTGCTCTGATTTAGGACAGGTGAACAGGTGTTCACAGGAGCGCCACAGCAAACAATTTTCAACCGCACAACTAGTTATACAGAGTATGAATCCCTTTGTTTGAAGTAAGTTTTCACTTTGTCCTTCACATAGAAGGCCAAATCATGACACTAAGAACATGAGAATGCGCGTTGATTTACAAAAAAGTTGAAAATTCCTGTCTGAACACCAGGAACGTTTAAAGGAATTCATTAATCGAAAATAATGGATCACAAAGGATTGCTCCGCTGTTGGACCACTTTGGATGAAATAAAATGACTGAATGATTAATAAGACGGATGGAATTGGAATAAAAAAAGGCACCGGCTACGCGTATTGAAGAGGAAATCACACAGACGAATGACAGAAATATAAACGGATACTCAAACAAATAATTGAATTAAATCAGTCGAATTTATTGCCGACAAATCAGAACAACTAAATAAACCAAACCTCAGGATGGCTGAAGGAACTGAACTTGCGGAGGCCGAGACGATTACTGAGATGAGTACTAAAGAACAAAGAGCAGCTGCTCTACTGGCCAGAGCTGAAGCTCTCAAAAGAAAACATGAACTGGAAATGGAGAAGCTTCGCAAATCTAAAAATCCTAGAAGAATTTGAAAACAACATGGAACAAAGTTCAAAGGGATTTTCAAAACCCAGAGGGAACGGGATGGAAGTATATCGGGATGAGCATGTGGAGGAAAAGACACCTGAGTCAGAAGAAGAACTGGAGGCAAAATCAGCTGTGTTTAGCAGAACAGATGTAAGCCTATCACAATTGGATTTTGTGGGGCTAGGAGCTATACCTAAGACACCATTACACAATATGATGCAGGCTCACCAGAATCCACCACCAAACATTAAAAAGACTATGGAAGAGTTTGCAGCAACAACAAACCCCCATACATCTAAAGTTGTTGTGTCGGACGGACCACACAGACAAGACCAGTCCACTCCTAGAAGTGAAATACCTCAGAGTCTTGACCTCACAACCATTACGCAAAGACAGACAGACTTGGTGGACCTGCTTGTGATGCAGCAGAAGCAGGCCTCACTCCTAAGAAGAGAGGTACTGGTGTTTGATGGCGATCCTCCTACCTTCCGACTGTTCACACAGGCTTTCAAGCATAATATAGAGGATAAAACAGTAATGAAGACAAACTGTACTTCCTGGAACAGTATGCTGTTGGACAGCCAAAGGAACTAGTTCGAAGCTGTTTTCATATGAATGCCACAACCGGTCATGCTGAAGCAAAGCGCCTACTTTAACACCACTTTGACGATTACTTCAAAATAACTGCATTCACTGAGAAGGCATTAAACTGGAACTCCATATGAACGGACGAAAGTGCACTTCACAGCTATGCCCTTTATCTAAGAAGTTGTGGTAATGCAGTGCAGAATCTTCCATATATGACAGAGCTTGACTTACCATCTAACATGAAGCATCGTATTTCAAATCTCCCGTTTAAGCTTCGAGAGAAATGGAGATCTGCTCTGTGTGACATCACTGAAAGAATACAGCAAGGACCTAGGTTCCATGATCTGATCAAGTTTATAGAAAAACAAGCCAAAATCATTCAAGATCCTGTTTTCGGATATAGCCAAGAGTCTACTGGATGTACAAAGGTGAGAAAACCCAAAACAGACTTGCCATATATGAAATCAAGCAGCAAGAAGTTTTGTTACGGCTGTTACTCCAGTCATGGGCAACGCAGAAGCCAACGTGATCTCCAACAAGAAGGAAAGAGGAGGCAAATTAAAAGGCACCAGTACGGTCAACAGGGATGCTTTTGTCAAGCCTTGTACTTTCTGTAAAGGAGATCATGTGATGGTAGCATGCCAAGCAATGTCTAAGATTCCACACAAAAAGAAAGTTGAGTTTCTAAAGAAACATGGACTCTGCTTTGCCTGCTTGGTTATAGGACATATAAATAAAACATGCAAGAAGCGTCTTACCTGTCATTCCTGTGAGAAGAAACATCCATCTGTCTTGCATATTGAAAACTTTACTCCAGAGAGCACTGCAGGGAACATCAGAACATCCATGACAGCCAAGAAAGAGCCAATCAAGAGCAACCCTGTCACCATTTCTATGATGTCAACAGAACATACAGGGGCCGGAACCACAGACTACAAGGTAGCAGTCGTACCCGTAAAGGTGAAGACAAACAAGGGTAGCTGTATCATAGAAACGTAAGCCTTTCTGGACCCCAGAAGTAACGCAACTTTCTGCACAGAGAAACTAATAGAACAGTTGTCGGTCAGAGGAAAGAGAACGGAGATCTTACTCCAAACGATGGGCAATGAAAAGCCTGTGAAAACCTGTAGTCTGAGCGGACTGGAAGTATGCGTCCTTGAAAGAAAACGAGTTGTGTAATTAACTCTTGAAAAGACTTCTTTTATTTCTTCTTTTTTTTTCTTTCGTGACCAAAATGAACTTTGAAGGACCCTGAATTCTTTTATTCTTTCCTTGAAAGAGAAAAATGGACAATTCTCACTTCATAATATCTTATATTATATACTTTTTGCAGAGTTATCAGCTCAGCGCTAACTTGCTACGTTGCTCCTGTTGCTCTTAAAGTTAACTTAGCAGGCAGAGTTTGTGTTATAGCCGCTAGCCCTAAATAGACTTGTTTACTATAGGTTAGCGGTGTGCTATCCAGGGATCTTATGCAGGTTCTCGCGTCACTGCTGTAAGAAGAGAGTTCAGTGCGTCTGCTCCATTGCAGACTACACCGTGGAGAGGACCTCTGTCAAGGTCAGAGAGGTGAAGAGGTAAGAGAAAGAACAATAGGGGAGCTGGTGTTTTCTTTACCTGGTCAGGGGCTCCTGGTCTGATATCCAGGAGATATCAGGTTACAGTTACAGTAAGTGATTTCTTCAGCATGCACTGGGGCAGTTTGCAGCCGAGTGTGAAGTGGTTGGAATGAGAGTCAGCACCTCCAATTTCAAGCCATGGTTCTCTGCCGGAAAACGGTGGATTGCCCCCTTTGGGTTCTCCTCCGAAAGGTGGCTGGGCTTACCCTTAGAGACAGGGTAAGGAGCTCAGACATCCGGAGTAGAGCTCCTTCGCATCGATAGGGGCCAGTTGAGGTGGTTCAGGCATCTGATTAGGATGCCTCCTTTACGCCTCCCTTTAGAGGTTTCCCAGGCATGTCCAACTGGTAGGAGGGATTATATATCTCATCTGGCCTGGAAACGCCTTGGGATCCCACAAGAGAAGCTGAAAAGCGTTGCTGGGGAGAGGGATGTCTAGACAACCCTGCTTAACCTGCTGCCACCGCGACCTGGTCCCGGATAAGCGGAAGAAAATGGATGGATGGATGGACTTCACCATGTCCCATCCATTAACATGGAGGGGCGGGGTTTATGACCTACACTGCAGCCAACCAGGGAGCGATGGATGTTTTGGCTTCACTATTGGGGAGCTGTCATGTCGTCCATCTTTATATACAGTCTATGGGTTGTATACTGATGGTGATTTAATGATTTCCTATCAGAAACATTTATGGCTTGTTTAAAAAGAATCTCAGTTGGTTTCAACACAATCTTACTGGCCTGGGACCAGCAGGATATACAATAATGAAGATGTGAAAAAATCATAGCATGCAAAAATGTATTTGATGCTTTGAGTTCCTAATATGTCTACATTTAATAATGTTATATTTCAATTTTTTACTCATATTTTTAATATGACTTTCAAAAGTCAAATTGGAATCCCAAATCATATGTAAATATTTCACCTCATTAATATTTTTGATTATTTGTCCATTAATAATATTAATAATAATAACTTTATTTATATAGCACTTTCGAAAGCAAAGTTACAAAGTGCTTTACAATAAAAGTAGAATATAACATTACAGTCAATTTAGTAAAATAATACAAATAACACATTAGCACTAAGCTGTGGATACATGGTTTGTTTTTGTTTATTAGCAAAATACATCATCACTGTTTCCTTTATATTCAAGGTAAGGCACGAGTCACTCAGCCACTTTATTGGCCAACTTTGTGGAGCATTAATGGGAGCTTAGTGGCCACTTGTTCAGCATCTCTCCCATGAGTGTATACGGCCGTGTAATCAGCATCTGAACTGCCACATCCTCACAAACGGATGGGAGATCATTGATGTATAAACTGAACAACAGCGGCCTCAGAATTGAGCCTTGTGGCACTCCCATTGTGCATAATTTTATTCACAACAATTCATTATTTATACGACCAGATATATAAGACCATACCCAATTCAGTGTGCTAGCTCAAAGTTTGAATTTGGACAACTTTGATAGAAGTATTGGATGACTCACTGTATCAAATGCTTTATGCTGGTCAAGACACACTGGTCCTACCACCCCACCTTTATCTAATTTAGTCTTGATTACTTCCAAGAAATAGCAACATGCGGTCTCAGTAGAATAATTATTCCTGAATCCAAACTGCATAAGATGGAGTAGATCTTTGTTGTTAAGATGTGACACCGGCAGTTCTACAACTACCTTTCAACCACTTTGCAAACAACAGGTAGAATGCTGATGGGTCTATAGTTGCTTACTACTTTTTTGTCACCACATTTATATACTAGGGTTACAATTGCAGTTTTAAATTGTAATGGAAAAAATACTGTCTTTCAATGACTTGTAATATAGGTAATAGGAGTAATATTTATGTTTTTTTAAGAAAGATTGTGTCAAGTCCCCAGTGATCTCTTGCCTTAGAATTTGATCAAGATGAAATGATTTTATTCACTTTTGCCTCATTAGTACAGTTGACTTTAAGTGCTTTTGGATCGTCAATTAAATCAACAAACGGATCAGTTATTCTAAAATTTTGGCCTACTTCCAAAACAGACTCAATGAAATAATTAACACTGTTTGCCACAGCTAAACTGTCCTGTTGTAGGGTCCCATTTATCAGGAACTCTATATTTTCACGTTTAGGGTGCTCTTTTCCAATATGTTTATAAATACTTCTCCATAGCTTTTGAGAATTCCCTTTTGCCTGCCAAATATTATCTAAAATGTAAATTGCCTTGGCCTTCCTTAATTGTGTTGCAACTTTATTTCTGAGACTTTTGTACATTGAGCGATCTGTTTCCTACAGAGCCCCCGGAAGGTGACGGTGGGATTTTTTTTTTCTGAAGTTCTTTTGCGTTCCCTCGCAACATTTTGCTTTACCGTTTCGCATTCCTTCTCCATAGAGAGAGGCTGAGCTGTATTATGATATATTATTATGTAGGCTATTATGCAGTAGACCGTCTACATCTGAGTACTGACATGAATACGACGTTTTAACGTAACAGACACAGATAGTAGTTTTGCTGTAAAGTCCTAGTGTCTGTAGGGAAACAGCCACATGTCAGCCCACATATAAAAGTCTCACTAAAGTCAAGTCAGTTTTATTTCTACAGGCCAGGATCACAGATTATTCTCACAGGACAATAAATAATCTGTACAACAAAGGACACTCTCTGTCTTCAGAGCCTCGATACAGATAAACTCCACAAAACAAACCCTTTAACAAAATAAAAAGATATACATGAGGAGGATCACCAGAGGAGAGATTCCTCTTCAGAACAGACAGACTGGAAATAGATGTCCTCTCCACAGAGTCAGCAGATGGACCAGCAGGACAAGAATGAACAAACACAATGAAGATACCAAGTAAATCAAGTGCAAACACGTCACATGAAGTAAATTTTAAGTGTAATAAGTGAAGTTTAAGCGACAAGTCTCTGTGGGACTGAATCAAACAGCTCCATGTTGAAGTGATTTTAGGAGATTTCAGGTCACTACAGTTTGAATTTAATGATGTTGTGTGATGTGATGTGATGACTGTCCATGTGTTTGATCAGATCCAACAGTTCTTATCATCAAAGTGGTCGTCGTGTCTGTGACTGTGCTGTTGGTGAACGCTGCCCTTTATTTCTACTGTAAGGTACTGACACATCTCTGTTGTTTCCACTGACTGAAATGAAGCACTCAGTCTGTGTTTACTGAACTGAAGAGAGGAGGGATGCAGTAAACCACTCCTGTGCGCTGTCATGTCTCTCCAGGCCAGCAGGGGGCAGAGGTCGGGCAGACAGGAGAACATTGAGCTGGATTATTATAACCTGGGTGTTTCTGCAGCTGAAGGAGGGCCGGCTGAAGAGGAAGGAGCTCGGGGAGCCGAGTAGGACCTCCAAGGAGCTCATCTCACATCCAGATGGATTTCTCAGCTGACACAGAACCGACCATGAGCTCAGTCAAGGATTTTACATTTTTATACTGATGTTCCCTTTAAACAGTACGGCTGCAATTATTATATGACATTATGTAGGCTCCTGTATTTTTCTCACTCTCATCATGAAAAGACCAAATCAACAGTGTGTTAGTCTCTTCATCCTGTCTGACTTACTGCCTGTGGCTCTCAGCTCCAAGCCCATTGGGTCCTACTGAAGATGTAAAACTCACAAATATATAGTTTGATTTGAAAACTAGATTTGACAGCGGGTATACCGGGGTCCAAACACCCAGCGCAATTCACAACCAAAGACACGCCGACCCAGGCCGATCGGGAAGCCGGCGTTTGTTATTTTGGTACAATGTTGGCAAAGTAATGATATATATTAAATTAAAATAAAAGTGAAACATTGTCATATATCCTCAAAATTTGGTATTATAATACTCAACGTGAATATCAAATTTGAACGTGTTACAGAGACACCGACTGTTGGATTTGTAGATCTGGAGCACATCCAGGCTCGGTGAACTAATTTGGTGCAGTCTGGAAAATCTGTTGGTGTTTGTGATTTAAAAAAGTACAAAGAATGATCAAAGTCATGTAGCTAACAAACAAAGTACAAATCAGACGCTGTTTTGACACCAATTTCATCTTGTTAGTGAGATATGAACCAAAACGCATTTACGTGACTTTAGCGCTGCCTTGTGGTTGACATGGGTCATTTTGGTTGTGGGCTAAATTTTGGCAGCAGGACCAGATTTATCAAAAAATGTTTATAATACAAATGGGAGCAAAAACAATAGAATTCCAGCACCTTGTTTCTTTTGTAATTAAGATTTTGCTTATTTCATAAGAATTCTGCTTAATTTAATCAAGGACTTTAATTACTTTACAAGAATTTAGCTTATTTTACAATCATTTTGCTTAATTTTGTAATCAACGATTTTTATTTCATACATTTTTTGCTTATTGAACAATACGTTTGGTTCATTTTAGTAATTTAGGATTTTAACTATTGCATAAGATTTGTTCATTTTACAATTATTTTCCTGAATTTTGTAATCAATGATTGTTGTTTATTTCATAAGAATTTTGCTGATCTTACAATCATTTTGCTTCATTTTAGTCATTTTGTCATGGTCCCGTTAGTTTGTGTTCAGGTTCCTGTTTTATTTAAGTCTTGTCTCTTGTCTCCAGTGTGTTCCTGTCCTCGTGTCTCTGTCCTTGATTGTCTTCACCTGCTCCTCTTTGCGCACCTGCCCCTGATTCCCTGGTTAGCCTTTTCCTATGTATACCTGTCGTTTTCCTTTGTTCTCTGTCGGTTCGTTGTTCCTGTGTTGGACTTATTTCTAGTGCTCCTGTGATTTCTCGTACCTGGACTTCCCTTCTTGTTTGCCTGCCTATCTGTATCTCAAGTAAGTGTTTTAATAAACCTTTGAAACTGCTTTGAGCCTCCTCAACTGTCATTTGGGTCCTTCTCCTGCCGCTTCCTGCAACACATCACGACAAATTTAGGCTTTTAATTATTTCATGAGAATTTTTGCTTTTTTTTTTTTTTTACTTAAAGGATTTTGCTACAAAATATCCCTGTAACTAACAAAATAATCTGAGAAGAAATATGAACACATATTTATCAGGTGCCTTCAGAGATCATAAAGATTTTAATAATAATGATAATAATAATGATAATAATAATGATAATAATAATGATAATAATAATGATGATAATAATGAGACATTTATTCTACATGGCGAGATGTCACTTTAGATGTCTGCTCACAACCAATTTAAAAACATGAGAACATATTTTATGACAGAATCAAAACATTCATACTTGTACTGCACAGAGAAATTCAGAGGAGTATTTCAAGGGTTTTTGACGACGGTCCAGGCAGATCATTACTGGACGTGGAAAGGACAACCACAACCAAGGTCTGCTCACAACCAACTATAACCTGATCGAAGCTGAAGTCATTAGGAGACATTTCCGCTCACCTGTGCAGATCTGTGTTCCAAATATGTGCCCCATGTTTGCTGGGAGGCTCAATAAATGTTCAAAGAAAATAAAAGCAGTTTAAAGTGGTTCAGAAGAGTTTGTTGTATTTTTTTTTCTCTTAGTTGGGAAAATGTTTTGTTCGATTACTACGTATGCGAGCACGTATTCACCAGAGAAGAGAACTTCAAGGCCTTGGTTCTGACTTATTGTCTCATTATTACCAGAATAAATCTCATAATTAGGAGAAAAGTGTCTCCTAATGTGATACGGATCTTGTAATTATTAGAAAAGGTTCAGATGGTTATCGATCGTCGCTCTTTGAGAAGACGGAGGCGTGATGGCGCTACCTGATTGAATGAGCGTTTATTTCCTCCTTAGTTTGAGACGGGAATATTTCAATCTGTTCTAGTAGAAATGTACTCACTTCAAAATGTTATAAAATAAACTTTAAACTGTTGAATTCATGACTTTTACTTGTAACAGAGTATTTCTACACTGTGGTTTTACTACTTTTACTGCAGTAAAAGACGTGAGTACTTCTTCCATCACTGCTCACACAGGAGGAAACAGAGTGCACAGCACAAACAGATTCACAGCTTCAGATCAATTTCCAAATAAAAATCTGATATTGAAAAATGAGCATACACAGCAAGAAAAGTTGATATTAATAAAGAAAGCAGCAGAGCTTCAAACATCCTGCAGCTTCATGAAGGACTCATTCAAGTCAAACCCTTAGAAACATGAGTGTTAGTGAAGTGAGACAGTTACAATGATAGAAACCAAACAAGCTGCAGTTACACACAGACTGCAGTTAACAAGGAGACGACACACTGAAACACTCAAATATTATCCCGCAGGATTTCTGATCATCAATTTCTGTTTGAATTCACAAGTTCGAAGGAATCCAACACGAGTCGACAGCTCTGAGCTTCCTGCAGAGATTCACATCAACTCAATCTCTTTGGCTTTTGGACGGTTGGTCGGACAAAACAAGACATCTATAGACGTCACCTTGGACCCTGACAGACTGTACTGCACAAGTTTCACTGTTTAAAGATGTTTTATAGACTCAATGATGGATTACTTGAAAAACACTTGATTGATTCATCAAGTATTAACATAATTGTCAGTTGCAGCTGTAATTCAGTCTCCTCTGAATGACTCTCTGCTGATGTTAACACATCCACCAGCCATGATGGGAAGACACAGCTCAGCCGGCCCTGGTTGTCATGGTAGCAGAACCACAGTCATATAATCTGTCATTTGTTTGCAGCTTCTTATCAAATGAAAGTTGACTACTTCCACCTGACAGAGTTTGCAGCTCTTTCCTTTCTACATTATCTCCATGCAGACACGTCTCCTGCTTTCCTACAGAGCTTCATTAAATGTTGAATCCATTTATTCGTATTATAAAACATAGAATCAACTCAGGATGTTGTGATGTGATGACGTGCTGAGGGCGGCCTATCCCCGTTTGGTTCTGTCTCATCCACTGCATGGCAGACAGTCCTAGATGGTTCCCACAGAAAAGCTGAGGGAAGCAGCTGTGAGCTGCTCTTTATGGGAGGTGGGAAGTTAACCAGAACAACATTTAACTAAACAACCAGTTCACACCTCCCCCCCACCCCCCACCGTCGCACACACACTCACTCATACAAACATACATCATATCAAAGGATCAAAGAAAGAAAAGAAAAAAATAGGAAAATGAACATTGTAAAATCGTACACATTAAAGTTATAATCCTTCACATTTCATCAAATCAAACACAGTTTCTGATTCTATTTTAATCAATTGTTTTTTTTCTGCAACATCCAATCAATGTATTTATTTTCAGTAATTATCTCAGTGTGCAGTAGTTTACACTGTTAGTGACGGAGTTCACCATTGATTCAGACATTCATGACAAACTGACAGAAAACCAGGGATGGAAAGAGTGCTAGAAAATTGTACTCAGGTAAAACTACATTTACTTCAAAGATATTTTACTCAAGTAAAAATATACTTAAAAGTAAAAAAATATCTCACTAAATATGTACTCTGAGTGAGCTGTCAAACTGTCTTTTTGCTTGTCCTCTTTCTTCTTTCTGTAATTTACGGCAGACTAGTTGCATCTTAGGAAGACGTCTTCAGACTCACAGCTGCACCTACGGGCAATTTAGAATCATCAATTAACCTGCATGTCTTTGGATGGTGGGAGGAAGCTGGAGTATCCGGAGAGAACCCACGCGGACAACATGTAAATTCCACACAGAAAGGCCCCAGCTGATTGGTTGGGTTGAACCAAGAACTCTCTTGCTGTGATGCAACAGTGCCAACCACTGCACCACCCATCATTACAATAGTGATAAAATTTGATTATTCCATTCATTTAGAAAAAATAACCGAGCTCTTTGATAATTCAAAAAGCAGTTCGGGAATACTTTTTGGATTCAAATCCTGCCTGGTTCCTTAAATATGTACTTTGTCTCTTCTACCTAAGGACATTTTCTGCTCCCATGCTCTTGTGCAACTCTGGGGGCAGCGTTTTTCAACCACTACTTTAATCAAATTATGTTAAACACTACGTTTATGGAAGCACATTTATGCCAACATTAATTGTGAAGAATTATGTATTTATGTAAATCAAAGAGATACATCTCATCTTTGTTCATTCATTAGAGTGTTTATGATTGCATCATTTTGATTGTTCAGATCTATTTTTAAAGTTTTTTCCTGGAACACCACTAACAGATTACAGCCAGTACAGATGTTTGTATTAATGTGTTGTTGTAATTCATCACTGTAACCACTAGAGGGCAGTGAACATTCATAATTAAACATTAAGTATTCTGAGGACAACCATCAATTGCACCAGCTTTAAGGCAGACACATTTGAATACCATCACTTCTCTTACAAAAGCTTCTGCTTGAGAAAAAGATTTGGGTTCTTCTGTCACCGTGGTATATGGTAAAAAAAAATGCAGGCACACACTCTTATAACATAGATATAAAATAATATATTGTATGGACAGCATATTACATAATAGCACTTACTTAATAGCACTTAGTACAACTATAAATGTGTGCCATGTGTTCACTGTACTTTTCCTCCTTCAGATGTCGCTACAGATCATTTGCTTGGTATTCTTGACAAAACGTTGTGTTTTGACGGGACTCCTGTTCCTGCTGAGCTGAGCCAGTGTGTTTGATCGAACTGCTGTCAGCCCAGAAGGCACAAGAGGGAGGCCAGATGTTTCCTCCGAGTAATGGCAAGACCGTGGTCAAGAGACTCCACATGTGGCCCTCTGGTGGTTCCATTCAAAGCCGATGAGAGAAGTGTCAAATTCTGCATAATAAACAAAACATGGCAGGAATTTAATTTCCATGCAAAACACATTTCCTTTATTGTAATTACTTGCAGGCAACTAATCATCAAATAGTCTTCATATTTCCAATGAAGTAAACACAATTTTGCCATTGAATATAATCTTCTAATTGTTAAAGGGAAACTTGGCAACATAGCAAATTGTTACAGAACCTCAGATAAACATCTGATAAACATGTAGATGCAAATTCTCCCATTTTCCAACAAAAAAATGCTGCATGTGGCCGACAGAGGCAGACAGAGCACAGGAAAGAGCCATACGTGGTTAAGATGTGGATCTTGTTAGATGATAATGACAATCCAAAAGTTTCTACACAGTTGTGTGGATACATATTTAGTACCCCTAGTTGGGAATCACTGCTCTATCATATAACCTAATAATATATAAACATATGTTCATAGATGGAATTTACATTTATTGCATGTACAAAATGGCAATGTTTTTCATCTTCAGCTTTTTTCGCAACTAGCATCCATCATTTCAAAAGCATATAAAAGAGAACTCAGAGAACAGATAACTCAGGTCCTCCTCAAGCTCAAGATTTAGCCTTCATTCTCTACATCAAATTACCCAAAAGATTAGATTTATTCCTGGACTACCAGGAGGCTTATATCGAGCCTTCAAGAGGGTTTAACCTGACATCATGGCTATCGTTGAATAGAGAGGGTGTTACATGGCAGTGAGGACCACTTAAAGGACAAGGCTGGTGTTATTCTATATTATTCTTATTGTCAACAAATTCCAAGAAAAGACCAAAACCAACAATGTGTTAGTTTGTCTGTCTCTCAATCATTTTGGACTTCCCTGCCCTGTCTGTGGCACTCAGCACCTATAGCCCAATCTTTAAAAACACCTCACAAATAATAAAGTTTAATTTAAAAAAAAGGCTCAGTAATGTGCTAAAACATCTGGGCACTGTAGTTTTTTAACAAACATTACCCAAAAGGGGATAAATAGTGCATTTGTTAGGGACTATTTTCAGCCACGGATTAATACACATTTTAGTATATACAGCAGCAAGACGGTGTATGTGGGATTATGTCAAAATAATGTACAGTGTGTGTGTTCAGTGCAAAAGTGTGGCTCATTGTTGTGTTTTTAATAGGTTTTGGAGGAATAAGATATATATATATATATATATAAGACTTTGAATACACACAATACTTGTTAGTGGAATCAATTCATTGTTGGTTTTGGTCTTTTTCAATTGTTGTCAATAAAAAAAACTATAGATTGTCGCCAGCCTTATCCTTCAATGACAACAAAAGTGTAAAGACAAATTGGTTTAGATTCCTATATTTTTTCTATATGCTAAGAGGAAGTAAAGAAAAATGCTCAGATTCTCAATTTTTACAGATTGAGCACAGAATCTTCTGATTTTGTTGGTGTGAAACGCTTTAAAATAATTTTAACAAGACTATATAGATCTTCAGTAAGATAGATTATTTTTCATACATCCCTATCATCACTGTCCAAGTGAAGAACTTAGCCACTGTGAACAAACTGTTAAGACTCCCTGTTCAGCAGTCGACTAAGCTCTGCACCTGATCAGAAACAGCAGATATACAAAACACAAACTAATCAGCTGATCTTGCCTCAAAAGAGTTGTTCTTTCAGATAGATCCACAGACTGGCAGCTTGAAAAACTCCTCTCTTAGAAAAAAAAAAAAAAACAGAGCAGGCAGACAAAGTGGGACACTCTCCTTGTCTCAAAAAACAGGTATATACGTATCCTCGACAAGCTCCAGAAGCAGCAGTAGCAGACACCATAGCAGTGTAGTAATCCCTGGCAATGTGATTTTTATTTTCTGTCCCAAATCATCATGCCAGAGACCCACACAGCCACAGCAAAGACACGACTCCGTCCTCCAGGAAAACTAACTACTCTGCTCTCTTGTCATCTTTCTCCTACTACTTTTTCTCTCACGTACCAGTCTCTCCGGGCCTCCCTCCCCCACTCGACCCTCTCAGGCTCCCATGCTCAGTTTAACTTTGGGTATTTCCCTCATTAACTGCTACACCTATATCAGGAACTCCAGAGAGGCCCGAGGAAGTCTGGCCCTAAAATAAAATGACAGTGTGCACCTCTGATAGTAACAAATGATAAGCAGGGTGGGCAAGTCTCATGGCAGGTGCGAGGACATTCTGGGACACAAGCTTTAACAGTCACTGATTGGACAAAATAAGAAAACCCTTTCTGCCTCCATCTGTTGTCTTTTTGTTGCGTTTCTCTTGCGTTGTTTACTATTTTAATGCAGGAGGGGATTTAGACCTGGATTTCATATTGATCCATAGTCAGATAAATGCTTAAAGGTACTATGTTGAGTTTTCAGAAAGTCCTTGTTATTAATGACACCTGGTGGCAGTGAAGTGAGCTGCAGTCAGCATCCTGGGCATCGGCCAAAACAGTGACGTGACATACACGACTGAACGTGATTTACAATCATATTTAGAATAACATTACTATCTGTAATGTTTTTAGATTTTATTTGGACTATTGGCTCCATGATACTAACTAGCTTGCCATTTGCAAATTACTTTATCAGCTAACGTTATGAAGCAACGCCAGATCCATGCAGCATCCATCGCTTCTTCTTCTTCTTTTGGTGTTATGGTGGGTTGAAACCATTACTTATGAGGTGCATACTGCCACCTACTGTACCAGAGTATGTAGTACTGTATGGCAGCTGAGCTGAAGCTGAAGAGAGGAAAGGCACTCGGGAGTGCACGTAACCTGGAAAATTAGTTCATATAGAAATCAGTCCACACGCTGTTATAGGCAAAGTCGGGGAATCTATCATTTTTACGTTACAGTATAATCCGTTCACACATAGGCAATACAAAGCGATTAATACATGTAAAACGTTACATAGTACCTTTAAAATTGACACGTTAAAGAAATAGTTCCTTGAAAACAAGGAAAGCTGGATTTATAGTCAACATGAGGGGTTAACGAGAGTGCTGCCATAGATACATACAAAGTAGGTTTAAGATTTCACCACCACATGTTAGATGGATGTATCATATGTAATCTTTCCCCATATTAACAGTGTTTATATTCTTTCATATACTTTGTGAAATAGAGCAAAGGTGGCCTACTGCCCACAACCACCATGTTTACTCTCTTTCATCTACCGTGACAGAGGGGAACGAATGCGGCAAGCAGATGGTTTGGAGTGCAATTGATTTGTTTAATGTTGTCGTCACTCTCAACAATCGCTACCAGCATTGGAAACTTGTCGGAAAAAACATGAGCAGCTACTCATGATTCTTGCAGTCTCAATGTTGTATTTCTGTAGCTGCCGTAGCTCTGACGTATAGTTAATTTTATGAGGAGGCGCACGTCAGCTACAACATACAGCGTAACATTCAACAGTGTATGGCAGATTCTTGTTAGCATATGATGTTAATACAGGTGATTTTCCATATTGTGTGTAGAAAGCACTTCTATGCTCAAAACTAGGATGACTGTTCACTGTGACCCCAGTGCTTTGCCTCTCACACATGGCTCCTGGGGACATCATCAAGCCTTCACAAGCGCTGGCAGAGATATGACATTGTGGATATAAGATGGCTGATGAACAGTAACGTTAACTTAACCGTGATAGACAGCAGGGCTACAACTTTGTATTATTGTATTTTTTAAATGCTGGGATGGAGGGTTCTAGCAGAATTTGAGACTGTGCTGTGATCAGGCTGTGCCGGATACCCCTGGTGGCAGGTGGTTGAAAAACACCCACTGGAACTACAGTTCTTGAGAACCACAGTTGGTGGGTGTTTTTTCCCCATCTGCCACAAAGGGCTGTAAGCCCATTTGAGCTTGGCGCACTAGTGAGAGGAGGTGAAAAAGAATGTAGTGAACTGAAGGGCTGTTCAGATAATAACAAACAGAACAAGGTGCATTGTTATGCCAAATAATATTGTTGCCACATACCAGCAATACTTCCAGAGTTTCATCATCGAGCCAAATCCTCCTGCAGTGAGAGGAGAGGCAGTGTGACCTGTCAGCGAGGCCCAGGCTCCCATCACAGCCTTTTATTGGTCCTGATGGGGGACTCTTAGAGCAAGGGAGCACCACCTACACCATCGAATGAGAAGCAAAAGTTTGCTTTTGGCAGCACATGTCCCGACAGGAGATTACTCCAGGCTGTACTCTGAGGGTAAGAGAAGAAGAAATTGATAACAAGAGGAACAGAATAGTCAATAACAGTGCTATGCATGGTTCTCTCCGGGTACTCTGGCTTCCTCCCACAATCCACAGACATGCAGGTTAGGTTAATTGCAGACTCTAACTTGCCCATAGGTGTGACTGTGAGCTTGAATGGTCTGTCTATATGTGTCAGCCCTGTGATTGACTGGCGACCTGTCCAGGGTGTATCCCGTCTCTTGCTCAATGTCAGCTGGGATCGGCTCCAGCCCCCCACGTCCTATGAGGGCACTTCCATGCAAATCCAGGTTACATACTATTTCAGAGTTGTTGTTTTTAAGATTTTGTATCTTCCAGAAACTAATGAGAAATGTGCCTTATTTACAAATTGATGCATATTTCAGTCTGAATTGGTTTTCAACCAACAACCACTTTTGACCACTATGGTAAACCCTGTGTGAAGGTGTCGTACCAACCTCAAAGAACCAGCACCAACAAAGGCTGACTGATCAAACTTCACATCATGGCTTCTGTTAAAAGTTGCAGATGAAAATACCACAAAGACCACAGCTGACATGCACATAAGTTTTGTGCCTGTGTGAGAGAAAATAGTAGTCTGTATTCATAATCCACAAAACAAAACACAAAAACCTAGTATGCCAGAGAACAAATAAAAAAAACTATGCTGCCACATTTCACTCCACTATGAGTCTACTTTGTTTTAAAACAAATTAAGAATATAGCTGACATTTCAGGCTGCGTTTACTTGGGTGACAGGTGTCTCCAGGTGTCTATTAACAGTCAGCCGTAGTGGCTGATGCTGGCTAGTCCCAGCTCAGCTCAGCTTCACATTTCCCGCTTGCTTAAATTTTGGTGTACTGGCCTATACCAGCCAAGATGGCTGCAATCAATAAACAATAAAAAGCCTGATAATTGTGTAGGTGTTTTGCAATCTAGGTTGCTTCAGAACCCTGTCGGTGATGATGACACTGATGCTACCTACATCTTTTAAAACTTAAATATGTATTGCAGGTTTGCAGGTGGAAATAGTCTATATACAGTATGAGGTAATAAGTAATCATTTGGTCTTTAAACATGCAAGCTGTTTGTCAGACTTAGGCACAGCAGTGCTTTGAGCTAACATCAACAACATGCTAACATGCTGATGCTTTGCTGGACCAGTAGTTGTCCAGTTTGTTGACCCATCCATCCGCCCCAGCCTTCTCCCTATTGAGTTTAGAGGTTCTACGATTCTATGGAGCAGCATTATCATTCATTTGGAGTCATGTTTGTGTCCACCTGATAGGTTATGGTGATGGATGCATGCACCTCATACTATACCGAGACGAATATGTCGAACCACATGCATGGTGTTGGCAGGTGTAGCGCAGGTTGCATGTGAGGATGTGATCCTGCAGGGCTGAGAGTGAACTCTCGGGTTGAGCCTGAAGCTAAATCTCAGGCATGTTATATAATCAGCCCAGCGTTCAGATTGTTGTTGGGCTTTTCTTGTGTTGGATGTAATGATTATTGAAATAAGGTGCCAGCAGTGAATAAATTATCTCTTCAGCCAATCAGTGATGATTTATGGTCCATGGCTGCACTCCACATCTGCCTCTTAAACCCGTCACTCATCCCAGTTCCCATGTCACATAAATTATTTTCATAATAAATTCTTAGTTCTTACTCAATCCCTGCGAGACATCGTGTTCAGAGTTTGAGTATGTGCAAGCTAAAAGTGAACACAACATGCTCAGGCTTGTGCTAAACTAGAATATAACACAATCCTGCTGTATGCTGAGTGGCTAGCGGTGCTGGAGCTTACTTAATGGGAATCACACTACAATAACACGCTCAATCCCACTTGCTGGGGTTTCACTTTTTACATGTTTGATCCACAGAGGCATGACATACCAAGCGTGATCATAACATGCGACCCCCGCCAGCTCTTCATCCACCCTACCTCCGACCTACAAACCCCTGGGAGTCAAAGTCAAATCATGCTTGACTTGGTGGGGCCTTTATGAAAGGTGGAGACCCGGTGACTGAGGGGTTGTATAAGAAGCATTAGAGCAACTTGGTGGAAGAACAGGTTTAAATCACCAATGTTAATGCATTTGCGAGTAAAAGTTATTGTTAAAATAAACATAACAGATATTCCTGCAGCCCTAGAGTGATAATATATGAAAATATGAAGCAGCATATAAAGTAATCACCAAAAATGTTAATATTACGTCTACCACTGTCTCAATTCGCTCCATTGTTTTTAGGTTTTTCTGTTGTTAGAGCTTGTTTTACTGTACTGGCTTACAGTAAATCTTGTTTGAAGAATGTGGCTCTAGCTTTGTTGGAAATGACTGGCTGATTGTTGCCGACACTGCTCCGTTTATGTGCCCCAGGACAACCACTTGTATAGAGTGAATGTGAGCACAAATTTACAGTGAATCAACATAAACTTAAACAGAATTGTTGGTGATTTTTGGATGACTGCATAGCATTTTAGATTCAAACACCAATGTTTAAACACAGCATGCCCCTTCCTTTTTGTATCTCATTCTCCACCAACACTGAAGTACTCTGGTGCTCTGTGCACCATCTCACTCTCCTAGTGTTCAATACACAGCTAACACTCAAACACATACACACACAAATTGATATATTCAGTATACATTAAGACATTAGGATATACACATGCAGGCCTTTATTAAAGGGACTAAGTTAGTGTTGGCAACCCTAGTCTGTACGGAGGCAATTAGCCTAGTTTGGCATTAAGACTGAAAGCAGGTAGAAACAGCTAGCCTGGTGCCAACAAATAGTCACAGCACACAACTCCACCTAAAACCACAAATTTTCATTTTTACATTTCTGTTTGTGTACGGATACAACATGTATGGTGAACTTTAAAGGCGTTGGTAGGTAATTTTTTTTCCCTTTGGACAGACCTAGGCTAGTTATTTTCCAGTTGTTTCCAGTCTTTATGCTAAGCTAGGCTAATTGCCTGCTGGCTACAGCACCATACTTAATGCACTGACATGAAAGTGGTATCATCTAACTCTTGGAAAGAAAGCAAATAAGTGCATTTCCCAAAATGTTGAACTATTCTTTTGAGATAAGCGATTTTCATGTTTCTGTTTTAAAATGTTTCATCACTGAGTAGCCTTACATTTTAATAAAGTTCAAAGGTTACAAGCAGCTCTAGAGATTAAGACATTTCAATAATGCTTTGGCTTACTAAAATAACACATGGACTGGATACACAGAAAACAATGCAAAGTAGTGTATTAGCTTAAAAGAAATTTGGAAATTTTTTTGAAAATATTTTGCAGATACAAGGTTTTCATCATCAAAGATTTGCTATTGCATTTCTTTTACCTAAAATCCTTTACTCCTTTAATCCAATGTCTCTTAAAATGGTAAAACCATGCTGACTTACTGTATATTGTGGTCTTCACTCGTGCAGTGGCCCAGTGACACTGCCTCTCTGCTGCTTTCCTGTGTATCCTGAATGTCAGGAGGAAGGAGTGGGCTGAGACTGACGCCTTTCTCTCCTTTATAAATCAGGCTTTATGAGTTGACATAGTGTCATTTGTGCATTAGGCCTGCCCCCACTCCAAAACAATTCAAAGAACAGTTTGTTGGTCTGTCACAAAGCAGCTCATTCAGCCCGAGTCTGAGTGTAGGAAGTCATGTTTTGTACCCCAATTCAATTCAACAAAGCTTTATTGGCATGGCATTTTGATTTCAAAAAAGAAAAAAAACAGCTGGTTAATAATAAATACAATGAATACATAAAAAAGTACTAATATCAGTATAGTGAGAAACAGCCATTGATCCAAATATTAGAGTCATAGAGAATATATGTGTCTATAGGCAGTTGTATATATTTTAAACCAGCAATAACACAACACTGGCATTGTCTGAATTTTGGGGGCAAATTATTACAAAATGATCCCAAAACAGGAAATCTGTATTTTTCTAAAGCCCCATTTTCAAATGACTCTGTGTAATGTGAAAGGCGTTCTGAACCAACAGAGAACTATCACCAGCTCTGCAGCTTTTCAGAACTTTTCAGCTTCTTTTAGTTCATAGGTTTGGCACATATTCTGTGTGGTCATCAGCCTTGTTTCCAGAAGCGAACAAGCTCTGAGAAACTCATTGTATGCTACCTGCCCAGCAAACTGCAGACAGACAAAGACTATAGCTACTGAAGAAAGAGATATATATTCACTTATTTATGTATCCTTCTGGGGGAGTGTAGAAAATAGAGCCTACGGGTGGGGAAGTGTACTTGTTTATTTTGTCAACTATTTTTAGCTTTCCTGAGATCAAAAGTCAATGTGAGTTTTAGTCATTGTTTTTCAACCAGTTGACTGTATGTCAGCATTGGCTTTACAAGGTTCAGGGCTGATTTAAAACAGTAGATGGCGTGTTGAGCCATTTTTTAGGGAAGCTGAGAACGACCGTGCTTGCAAAATGTTTTTTAAAGCTGTTATCTCAAGATCACAAGTTAATTATTTTATCTTGAGATAACAAAGCTCGTTTTGTCATGATAATGGGTTAATTTATCTTGTAGTCTTCTCCATAAATGATAAAGAAACAGAAAGAGAGACCTTGAGCTGACATTTTCAGCTTAAATCAGTTGCTACAGTTGTCAAGACGCCATCTGTGCATGCTGGCATGGCACTCCTGATCTCTGATAAACATTATAAGTAAGCTAATAAGGGGGAACAACCTTTTGTTTTCTCATGATAACGGGTTGATTATCTTGTTATCTCGACATAACAAAGCTTGTTTTCTCGAGATAACGAAATAATTAACTTGTGATCTCAAGATAATGGCATTTAAAAAAAGTTTTCAAGCACGGTCGCTCTTGGCTTCTGTAATATTCAACTGATGAAATGCTGATTTTTATTAATTTGGTAAGAAATGTCAATATTAACACCAGCACTGATGTGTTTCATCACAGTACAGCCATATCATTAAGTTTACAGCTCAAAATACATGTTTAAGTGTACCAGAGCAAGAAAGAAAGCAGCTCATTGCAGCTCCTCACACAGCCAGCAGATGTCTCTCTTGCTCTATTTTCATGTATAAATCCAACACAGGCTCATTTGCCTGAGGAGAGAAGTGTCCAAAGTTCAGCAAAGTGTTGAATACTGTAAACCTGCAGCTTTCACTTCAAATTGTGCATGTTATCAGCATTTATTAGCAACAGAGACTGTTGTTAATCCTTCATACAGGAATCCAATAATGTTTTGTGTGCATATGTGATGTGGGACCAATTCTGGTTATGATTTTAAATAGAATATTCTGAGCTCTGGTTACATTTTCCTCTTTTATAGTTCATGCGTCAGTCTGGGAACTCCCCCCTCGTCTCCGTCTGGCTCTCCTCCCTCTCCTCATCCCTCTATCCCTCCTCTTGAGCTCCAGACCTCTTCAGGGAACATCTGAGGCACATCAGGACACTAGAGGCCCGGCGGATGTGGATTCATCTCTACATGACTCCTGAGCTTTTACATGTAAGTAGCCACTGCCTGAAGCCACAGATCTGATATGTTGATCCGATCTGGTTCTGGGCTCTCAAGATTTAGGATCTAGATCTTTAGACCTGTAGAAAAGGACTCATAGTCTCCACCTGATGAAATCCTGGAGTATGAGGGTGACCCGAGTGCTGCAGCTGTCTGTTTTGCTGGTGGGACTCTGTCAGGCCCACTGTGCCCCTCCACCAAGTGATGCCGCCACATCACAGGAGGCAGGTGAGGTCCCCGTGTCCCAGCTGAGGATGCTCTCGCTGGGACTGGCTCACCTGCTGAAGGGGGTGAAGGAGAACGCCGGGCGGTTGGAGCAGCAGGGAGAGCAGGTGGCAGCGGAGCTGGACGGGGCCACAAAGAGTCTGGAGAGCCTTCGTAAGCAGAGTTTTCAGGCAGGGCGGACTCACAGGCAGGTGAGGACGAATCATTTTACAAAGGAAATCCACATTTCAAAGCAATTCAAGTCCAAACTTTGCCCTGTTTTCTGACCCGCATTTTGTTCAACGTATACATTTTTGAAACATTTGTAGGGCTGAAACTGACATTCATTTTAATTATCAAACCTTCTAATTATTTTCTTCATTAATCGATTGTTCGTTTTGGTCTAAAATGTCAAAAAATAGTGACAAAAATCACAATTTTGTAAAGCCCAAGGTGATGTCATCAAATTGCTTGTTTTGTCTGATCAATACTCACAAAATATTCAGTTTATTACCACATGGTATAAACAAAAGTAGCAAATCCTGACAATTGAGAAGCTGTAAATGAGAAATGTTTGGTATTTTTGTTCGAAAAAGGATTTAAGGTGTTAATCAATTATCAAACTAGTTGCTGGTTATTTTTCTGTTGAGACACTCATCAATGAATCAGCTAATTAGTTCAGCTCTGGAAGTTGGTAACTTTTTCTCCAATAAATTTATTTTAAATCTTAGCCTCTTCTGAAGCCCAGTTTTCCCTTTGATCAAAAGTTGTTTAAGAACTTCATTTAAGGTCTGCACTCTTAATGCTGAGTAAAAATATTTAAATAGTTATATTAACTTTGGTGAGGCAGCTTTTAGAGTTTATGCTTTGATGCTAAAAGTGTTGATATCTTTAAGGGGAAACTTAAAACCTGCCATTTTAGCCTGGCTTTTTTCTCCCAATGTTTAACAGCTATTATTTGATTTTCATCTTTTATTGATTTTTTTTCTTTTTTATTGTTTTTAATCTGTTTAATTGTTTTTACTTTTTTTTTTTCACTGTTATTATTTGTATCCACATTTTAATCTCTATATTTTCTTGGGTGCATTAGGGTTAATTAGGTTAGGTTAATTGTTTATATTTCTATTGCTCTTTGAACTGCACTAACCTGTAGGTTACAAATAACATTTGATTGATTGATGACACCATGATTTTTATGGCTGCACTAAAGTTTGAAATAGATCTCTGTTGGTTTGAATGGGATAGAGGCTCCTCAGTGTCTCATATTGCACTGATTTCCACAGCTTTCATTGAAAGCTGCTCTGGGCAAGAACACCATATTAAAAATGTTAGTGTTTATTTGTTTGCACAATGAAGAAAATGAGAATGAATGAGAAATAAAGTCAATGAAAGTCCTTCTAAGACTGATTAGAATATAAGTCCATTTCTGAAAATTGATTGAAAGAAATTGGAAACCATCGGTAGGAAAATCAGGTACATACAGATACTGTGAAAAATATTATTGCTATAAGTAGTGTAATACAATGTTCTGTTCTTCAGGTGAGGAAGGACCTGCAGATACTGAGTGCCAGGGGGGACAGGCTGTGGAGGGTGGTCAGAGATCTGCAGAAGGGACTGGAGGATCTGGAGATGGAGCAGGGAGCCATGCAGCGCCAGATGAACCGGATCCTCCAGAGAGCAAAGGGCCTGACCGAGCCAAGGTCAGAAGGGGGTCAAACTCAGCTCGACCTCAGCTCTATGAAGGTGAGCAAAAAACCAAACAAACAGGTTATTTGTCTTGGTGACTCCAACACAAAGGCGGGTACAGTCCATCCCCAAACTGTAGCCACAAAGTTGGAAGCACACTATTAAATATCTAAATATCATTGTATGCTGGGCCAAAGACCAAAAGTACACAGGGATGTCCTCATACTTTTGGCCATACAGTGTATTGCTTGCTTTTTGCTTGATTTAGTTTCCTAAATATTAAATAAGACTAATATCAAATATTGATAGATTTGGCTGTTCTGGCCATCTGATATCTTTGTTGTGTTGTAGGTGATCGTCGATAAACAGGCCCGGCGGCTGGCCAGTCTGACCTCAGAGGTTTCAGCCCGAGACAGAATGATTGACAGACGCCTGCGGCTCATTGACCACCTGGATAAACAGGCACGTTACCTTGGGGTTTGACGCTTACATCTTATTCTCTTATACTTTAGACGTATAATTGTAATGTTTAGTCCATAAGGAAATCTAAAAGTGCCAAATGTAATACCTGCCTACCAGGGGTGCTGATTTAAACTGAAGCATGACCTCTGACCTCCCAGAAGGAATACAAGGTCAAAGAACATTTCTGAAAGGAAATTCCTGCACAGTCTCACATTACTACTACTATTATTATTGTTATTATTATTTATATGTCTTTTAGTCCAAAAGCTAGTCTCTCTAGGGTCCATGTTAAGATCATCAAGGAAAACATGTTCAGAATTAGTAGTAGTTGTAGAATTTTTGTAATGTTGTTGTTAAAATGGGCCCTGACCGCAAACGCAAAGTTTTCAGCCGGGCCTCTGTAACGAACAAAAGACCTCTGCCCGAGGATCTCAAAATACGTACCAGTGCATACGGTACTAAGAGGTCAGAGAAACAGCAGGGAGAGAGGCCATGAAGAGCCTTAAGAGCCTCTCAGTTAATGTGAGAGAGTCGGTAGAACACAGTGATCTGATCTGTCCCCGATGTAGTCTGGAGCGAGGCCATAAAAAATATGATGAGAAGCACCTTCAAATCAAACTAGAGCTGAGACATGTGCACTAGATTGTGTTTTTGTGAGGATCGTGTCTGCAGTGTTTTCCGAACCAGAACATTTTGAGCGTTAATACCCAGGACACCTCGATGGTCCAGCCAGCCATGTTGTACATTGGTCTTATAGTATGCATTTCTTTATTTGCGACTTGTCTCTGTGTGTTTGTTTTAGGTGTCTGACGGCCTCCCAACAGCACTGATGCCAGATCCTGACTCCGGCTGTGTCTGATGAGCACAGCTGCATCAACACTGAACCAATCCACTCGCCAGCTGCCATGCCACTCACAAAGGATGTGTCACAATCGACAAATGTGTGTCTAATTTACATAAATACACATTTGGGTTTCTTTCCAACACAATTACAACAAAAATAATGTATTATAGGTTGTGTTTAAAGCTATAGTCAATGTGTGTTACCCTCTGTTTAAAAATGGTTCAAAAACAAGACTTTCCTGTTCCTGAGTCATCATGTTGTGGCTCTGACTTCTACAATATTGTGGTTGACGATGGTGGTGAAATGCCTTGAAGTGAAGATACTTTGCTCACACACACCCAAATAAACAGACGCAGAGTGAAGTCAGAGAAACCTTCAGACCAACAACACACGCAACTGAGAGCGTCATCACCTAAAAACACATTATCGAATCGAATCGTACACTCGGGTCTTATGAAAGAACCATGAAAAGAACACAGTAATGTGAATCATGAAAGTTGTTTGTCAAAATGTGGAATAATGTCCAGTAATGACAGTTACTGTCATTTAGTCTTACAATTTTGACATTTTAAAAGAAATAAAAAAGATAAAAACAGAGTATAAATAGACTATAAATACTACTAGATAGGTAAAAATGTAAGTGCAAGGTGGAAAAAAACGAAGTGCTTAAGGTTCAGTCAAAGGTGGTAAAGAACATAAAAGTTTTTAACCTATTAAAGGTAGTCAGAGTCAAGTCTTCGACCTTCCTGATGCATCGTAACTAAATGCTGCTTCTCCAATTTGGAGACCAACCAGATGACCTGAGAGGGTTAACATGGTAAAACACAATCAGAGATGTATTCTGGTCCTAAACCATTGAAAGGTTTATAGAAAAGCAGCAGTAATTTAAGCCAATGCATGAGACCTGTAGAATGTGTTCAGCTTTCTTGGTCTTTGTTAGGACTTTCGCAGCACCATGCTAAATTCTGGTATTTTTTAAAGCTGGGCCCTATTTTTTACATATTTTGAGGTGTAAATGACCAATAGGTACCAAAGGTTTTGGAATTGGTCCACTAGGTTGCCTCACCCGGCAGTAGCGAAACGGGCTGCAATGGCTGCAACGTAACCCTTCGGGGCAATTGCGGCATCAAAGTCCACTAAAAGTACTGGTTTTTGCCACTGATAGGCTCAGATTATTATTCTAAGTGCTGACATTATGGAAAGGACGCCTACAGAGACAGACCTTTTTGTTAAAGAGTGAGAAGAACTCTGACTCACGTTTACACCGTCGCCTTCCTGCAACAACCTCTCGCAATATTTCAGAGCTAGACTTCTGTTTCTGGTTAAACAAAAAGGATCTCACTCCTTAACAAAAAGGTAAAAAAAGGGCCCAGGTTTACCCTTTAAGTTCCCTGAAAGTGTACAGACTCTGTTACTGATTTGACATAGCTGTGCTTTAAGTGACTGTAGGTTCACTATCGCCTAAGTATGGACTGTCCAGCTGTATTGTACGGGGAACAATTAACAAAAATATTACGAAAATAAATATTTGTTTGTACTCAGTATCAGCTCATCCTCCATATTAAAAGAACTGGATTGGGATCAAGAGAAAAAAACATGATCGAGACAACCCTACTTTTAAAACCACTGTATACACAGTACATGTATTCAAGATTCAGAGCCATAGCCTTACATAATGACAAAATGCTTACATTCTTTCATCACTGGGGGAAGCGAAGTATATGTAGCAAGAAACAGGAAGTCTTATAGTATCAACCCCAAACCAGCATCTCTGCACCATCACAGCTGTTTTGCAACCAAAAGTGACAAAGGTTGTGTGTTCTTGGAGGACTGAGCTGATATCTGATGGCCTCAAGTCACCGTCTTTGAGAGGCAACTTGCAGGTGGTCAGTCCCCTCCGGTGTTCCCAAACAAACCTCCAACTTGAACTCTGTCCCACTTAAAAGAAAAACGTTAAAGAGCTCAGCAGAAGAAAAAAAGAGAGGAAGAAAGATAGTTAGAGAGGGTGAGAAATAGAGAGTAGTTATCAGGAGTAAAAAGGGAAAGGCGAGTGCAAAACATGAGAAAGGAACTGGAACAACAAAAGGAAACAAAGTAGGGGGAAGAAAAAATGAAAATGTAAATATGTAAGTAAGCGGGAACATAGTGCACAGCAGTTCAGATGAGTACAGATTATTACCAAACAGCAGTGTTACTGTTTATAGGAGAAGATGAAGTAGAATTGGAAGGTTTAGCAGGTGTGCCAGAGCTGCAACAGCACCCCCTAGTTGTCAGAGGGAAACACTGACATCTGTGTTCTTAAAATGATCAAAGTATCTGAAAAGTAATTTTTATGCCTCTGTACATGTCTATTCGAAGTACTCTCATGACTCCTTAAGCTCCTTACATAATCCTACAAAAACCATACATTTTCTTATCGTATCCTCCAAAAGCAACATGCCTCTTCCCCTTCTTTGCTCTTTTTTCTGTCCCTGCACTGTTGACAAGCGAAGACACAACGTTTTTCAATGTGCACAATGTCAACATAGCGTATTTTAGTGTGGTCTGAAATTCCTGCTTTTCCACAAGACTAATGTGGGCTTATTTTAGATAATATACCCAAATTTAATTTTGTGGACAAGCAGACGTCCTCTAACCTGTGCTGATTGATACTTTAATAACAGTATCAGAGATTGTTTTATCCAATGAGGGTTAAACAAAAAAAAAGAAACTCTCAGTATATATATGATTCCTAATGGTGTATGAGTACGTTTGGTGCTCATTTAGCAGTGAATCAAAAAGTGAGTGCTGTCTGGCCTATGGTGCATGCAGAAGTCGACCTGACTGTGCCAGTGTTCACTTTCGGCACATCTGAATTCAAATGAGCTGAACTGAGAGAAAGACGAAAGGCAGAGGAAGAGAGGGATACACAACACTCGCAGAGACATAATGTGGGAGACAGATACAAGAGAGCAAACAGGAAGTAGATGTTGATGAGGAGGAGAAGAGAAGGAGGAACTGCTGATCACAACATTCATCATGAAATACTGCAACCTGCAAATTCAGTGAAGGAAAGAGTAAAGAGTATCTGCACATTGGATTGTAGCTCCCAAACTTTATCCGACTTAAACAGAAAAGGAAATAAATACTCAGCTGCAGTGGTGGAAGAACTCAGATCTTTTATTAAAAGTACCAATTAAACAATCTAAAAATACTCCATTACAAAAGCCCTGCACTTCCTTACTTAAGTAAAAGTACAAAAGTAGTATCGGTAAAATGCTCTTAAAGTATCAAAAGTAAAAGTACTCATTCTACAGAATAATAGCTGAAATATACATATACAGAAGTATATTGCATTACTTGATTGTTAATTCTAATGCATCAATGTATAAGCAGCATTTTACTGTTTCAGCTGCTCGAGGTGGAGCTAGTTTTACTTTATATACAGTTAGGTAGTTTAGTCCAGAGGTTTCCAGTCTAGGGGTTGGGTCCCCACCAAAGGGTCACAAGGCCAAGCTGTGGGATCTTATGATGATTAATGGGGTAGGAAAAAAAAGAAAAACCTACACAAATCTGTGTTCATTTTTAGAATTTGCCCTCTTTGGGCCTCGAACAGTTATTTAAATGAAACCATCTGAGAAGTTTAGAGGAGAAATGTCTCTTTGGGGGAACTGCTAACAACTCAAAGACATCTGAGATGTGACCAACTGTGAAATATGGTCACAATCTCCCCTTCTGTTCCTGAGTTATGGTGTTGAATAATGACCAAAAAGTGTGTGATGTCACAGTGAAGTTGACCTTTGGCCTTTGGGTAAAAAATGTAATTACTTTATCGTTGTATTAAATTAAACATCTGTGTGAAATTTTGCCATAATAACCGCATCAATTCTTGAGTAATGGCCAAAAACGTGTTTTGCATTCTATGTCTGTCATTTTGAGGTAACAGCGACCTTGACCTTTGAGTCAAAAGTGTCCCCAATTCAGTGTCCGACCAACTGTGAAATATGGTCATCAATTCTTGAGTTATGGCCAAAGACGTGTTTTGTGAGGTCACACTGACCTTGACCTTTGACGACCAAATTCTAATCAGTTCATCCTTGAGTCCAAGTGGACGTTTGTGCCAAATTTGAAGAAATTCCCTCAAGGTGTTCCTGAGATACAGTATCACGTTCAAGAGAATGGGACGGGTGGACGGACAACCCGAAAACATAATGACTGGAACCACTGATTTAACAATGCCTTGTCGTTTATAAGCTTATCACATGTTTGTTTTTCTGAAAAGTTAGATAAACGTAGTGGAGTAAAAAGTACAATATCTGCCTCTGAAATGTTACGTAGAAGTATAAAGTATAATATGTTAATACTCAAGTACCACAAAATTGTATTGTAATTAAATACAGTACATGAGTAATGTACTTAATTACATTTGCCATTTTTCTCTCCCCTTATTTCCTCTCATCTCGTTATTGTCCTCTGTCTAATAAAGATAGAAACTGCCCCCATAATAAATAGTTATAAATCAACATGTCATCATCAACATGTGCTGCTCAACATCAGTAACTAATAATACTAATCGCCAACATCACCATAAACATTATTTATATGACGGTCATAGAAATACTGTTTATGACGATGATGACGAATGTCATAGTATGACCAAATTCATAGATAAAAGGCTGCTGAAATTGCTTTACAATATAGTCATCATTATCATCATATTAATAATTGCATTTCACACATGAAATGTAAATATCACAATCCAATAAGTATGGCTATAACTGTGTAACAAGTATAAAAAGTATAGAGAGAGTAGAGAATGTTACAAAGGCTCTGGTCTTACTAAAATTTTTCTTCCACAGACTTCGATATGCGACGCTAACAACTACAACTCAAACTGACTCATGTAGGTCCCGGGGAATAATACATCAGGTAGGTGGAGAGACACACACACACACACAGAGAGAGAGAGAGAGAGAGAGAGAGGAAGTGGTGAGGATGCTCTACAGTCGTTGCAGCACTTTGCTCCTCAGCTCACCACAGTCAGTCTGCCACAGAGTTTATATCACACAACATCGGTGTATCATCTGTGTTTCACCGACCTGCATTCACTGCCGTCTTCATACCACCATGCCTGTTAAGGTAAGAAGGCAGACCGCGTTCATTTCTTCCTGTCAACTTTATTCTAAAGTGAGGATGGAGCCACTTGTCTAACTTTTATTTCTGTTTCTGCATGAATTGCACTCAGCTGTTGGTTTGTAGATGGTTATATCCTGTTGTGATATAATTAATAATAATAATAATAATAATAATAGTGTCACGCAGCCTGTACAGGCCGTTTGTGTGTCGCTCAGGAGGAAGATGAGCTGATGCTGGTATCACAAGAGGAAATCAGCTCCACTTCCCTTCAGTCAGAGAGAGAGTAAAATGTCGGCAATAAGCTGGAAGGGGATGTCGTTTACATGCATGCAAAAGAGCTGCAGTGTGCATGTCGTGAGAGAGTGTGCAGGTTTAAATATTCACCTGAGTTCACCTGAGCCTGACAAGTGACAAATAGAGCCTATACACCTAGCTAAAACTAATGCAGTCTAATACAACAGTTCTGTAATAAACCTTCATGAAGGTTATAGTGTTCAGTTTTTGTTGATGTTAATGTTGATTCAACTTTATGGCCATTTAAGTGCCCTGAGATAACTTTGTTAAGATATGGCGCTATATAAATAAAACTGAATTTAATTGAATTTTGGAGGCTGTATGTGGTGCTGTTAAATTGTATTGCATTATACTGAGAGGTGTCTCTAATATGTAGTCTATCCTCATTGACTGAGTGAGTACTATAATATTAAGTGTATAAAATGAAAGACTGTGGTCTCCACTGAGGATGGATTGTACTATATTTTCTACAAGTTCATAGACTTTACAAGTAGTGTTGTTGTTATATTACCATGAACCTTTATAGCCATGCTAGTTGCATGGCTTTTGGGATAGCAAAGTCGATCTGTTGGTTGTTCCACCACTTTGTACTTTTTGAATGTACAAACATTCTTGGTCCCCAGGGGATGAATCCTACTGACTTTTCCTGTAGCGTCCCCATAAGATTTTTGGCGTTTTGACATTTTTGGCTTTTAGTAAAATATCTCAACAACTATTGGATGGATTACCATGAAATTTTGGAACAGACATTCATGGTACCCAGAGGATGAATTACTTTGGTGATCTCTTGATCTTTCCTCTAGCACTACCAGCAGGTCAAATATTTTACTCATCCTGTAAAATATCATCTGCTTAATCGATTGGCACCAAATTTTGTACAAGCATACATGGTTCCCAGGAGATGAATCCTACCGACTTTGGTGATCGCCTGACTTTTTCTCTAGTGACACCATGACTTGCCTCTTTTGGTTTTGACTGAAATGTCTTGGCATCTATTGGGTGGATTGCCATAACATTTGGTACACAAATTCGTGCACCCCTCAAAATGAATTGTAATTACTTTGGTGATCCTCTGAATTTCATCTAGCACCATCATGATGTCAAAATGTCACTTTGTGCAATGCTTTGGTTTATGACCAAAAACCTGCAAAACCAATCACATCCCATCAGTCTCAACTGTCCTTTTTGTTTTATGCTAATTATAAAGTGTTAGCATGATAACACGTAAACCATGTTTGTGAACATGGTAAATATTATACCTGCTTAACATCAGCATGTTAGCATTGTTATTGTGAGCATGATAGCATGCTGACGTTAGCATTTAGCTCAAAGCAACGCTGTGTGTAGGTACAGCCTCACAGAGCCGCTAGCATGCTGTAGACTCTTAGTTTTGTCAAATAATTGTAGGTAAATTGAAACGACTGAAATGAAAACTAAATATACAAACACATACCTCTACATAATAAAAATTTAATCTGGGTAATACATATGGCTACAGTTATTTATGCCATTTTAAGTGTAGAAAGCACAGAATTGCATTCTATGTCTGCAAGAACCTTGTGACAGTATTAAAAAATCAATAGCTCCTAATGGTTTTCAATATAAAATGTGAAGTATCAGTTTTGATAGCTGTGGTATTCATCTTTGCGTCCACACACAGGTCCAGTCCTTATCAAAGATTTTCTGAAAGTTTGTAGCATTGTTATGAAGAATAAGGTCATCACTTTTCATGAGATACTTGAGATTAAGTGGTTAATGTAGGATACAGGTAAATTAATGGTCGTGAGAATATGCTGACATCCCTTCAGTCTGTGTGAGCCCAGGTTAAATCCATGACTTCAGATACACCTACAAATATATACATACTTGTCAGTGATTGGACAATTTCTTACAAAACACCTTGCAGCTCTATATTTATTATAGTTGTCCCAGGTGGGAATTAATCCCTAACCCACTACTTCCACAGTCTACCAAACTACACAAGACTACCTGTTTCATACTTTTTTTGAGTTTTATTTATTTTTATTTAGCAAACTGGTTTATCTTTAGTGTTATTAATCAGCAGTTTGAATTTGAATTATTTTGAATGGAGAGCCATGCACATCAATCTTTCTAACTATGCAGAAGGCAAACTAATGCACTTACGAATACTTAATCCATTATGTTTTTACCTGGTTGTAACAACCCCTGTTACATCACTGTGTGTGTTTTCAATATTAAAGTGGAGGAAACCTAAAATGAACTATCAAAGACTCTATGAACCCCATTCACTACTCCAACCACTAATCACAAAGTCTGTTTATGAAAAGTAATATTATTTAGCAGGTTTCTTGATCCCTTCAGTCTCCAGTTCAAATATGCAAACAACCTGGAGAACTGTCTGCAAGGCAGATCCTTGAGAAATGAGCATTCTCATCATGACGCTTATGAAAATGGTTTCATTCTCCTTGAGTCAGACCACAATACCACATCCTGAGGCAGTGCTTAAAATAAACAGGGGCTTGTCTGTTAGGATCGTGCTGGGTTTTGCAAGTTCGCACAAGACACAAAAAGATATTTTGTTTGTGGAATGTTACTTCTTATGTTTCACATGTTAATATTTGCATCACTGGAGCAAGTATGGGGCCTAAAAAGTAACAAACAATTCATGAAAAACGCCTTCAGCAGCAAGTATGTCAGGCTACTGTAGATACAACCCAGATAGCCAGGTGAATACAGTATATACATGGCATTAGAACGGTTACACACGTCTGATTTGTATTAATATGTTAAGATAAAGAATATTAATTCAAAAGTATTGAAGGTTACTTGTGTGTTATTTGGTAGATTTTAAAACAGCACAAATCATGTGTAAGGCCAAAAACAAAAAAGAGAAAAACGATATGATTTGAGAGGAATCTGTAGGTTTAAGAAACACAGGGTGAGGACTAATGACAGGACAATCATTGTATTTCGATTAAAGTGTTGAATTTATGGAACAGCTGTAGTGAGGAACTGAAAATGTGAGGCACACTATGTTAGTTTAAAAATGGTTTAAACATAATTTAATATACAAAAGGTTCAGGTTTTTATGCTTCGGTATAAAAACATCTTTCTGTTGTTGCATTATTTTCTACTGTACTGTTTTGTTTCCAATATCCCAATTGACAGTAATTGTACAGTAGTCATTTCTACATCATTCACAGTCCAATGTGACATAATGCACTTTTAGAACTAGGAGTATACTTTATGTACAGATATTCCTTTCATATATTTTTAATATAAATATCATGTTTTCAATATGTGTAATAATTTACATCAACCTTTCTGGAGCTGTTCCTGTGCTTCCAATCCAGAAATATTGAGCGACCCCAGTTAAAGTTCATTTCCAAGAGTTGTTTACATCGACTAGCAACTATCGACTCAATTTAATGAACACAGGGATTTTCCAGCAATATTTCTTCTGCAGCAATCGCCACAGCTACTCCTTAATGAAGTACTGTAGCGGTCACTTTATATGTTGTTTCTGTCTCTGTTTTGGTCATCACTCCTGCTTTTTAGGGAGTTGAGGGTCATTTACATAAGGAAGAAAGCACTGAGTCCCATTTGCGTACTGTTATAAAACAGGGGAATTTGATGTGTAATGGTTTTCTAATCCTTCTTAATTGGGATCAAGGGTTGTTGTGAGGGATTCTGGAGCTAAAGACTCACGAAAGCACTGGTGGTCGTCAGAACTTAGCTGTGCCCCGGACTGAAAGGTCTGCACATTTTAAGGCTCTGTAAGTCATATGAAAGACACTCATCGAGTAAAGAAAATTTGAACTAGACAGACAAACTGTGGAAGATATTGTTGTAAGCCCTGAAATGCTAAAGCAACTTGGGTAATCAGTTGTAGTCGTGCAGTTTTTCACCAGCTGACATGTGCTTTGCATTGACATTCATGCAAATGCCACACACTGCGTAACTCCTCTTCTCTCCGCCTCACCTACAGGAGCGGCGTACCTGGAAAATGCAGTTTCGGTGAAGCCCATTCAAGGTAAATCACTGCGTCTATCATTGAGGGGAAAAAAGGAACTCAATCAGCCTCACAATTGGAGGAAGGACGTCCGAGCTTCCCTCTGATCAAGTTCTCTCTGTCCAAAAGATGTCAACTGCCACCGCTGACAGTGTAGGAGGAGGATCCAAAGCCTCAAAAGTGTCAAAGGATCATAAAAAAGTAAGCGGACCTCATTATTAATCATCAAATTCTTTTCAAGGAAAGCAATCAAGCATTCTCTGTTTGGAAGACAGTGACACCCACAATTACAAAATCATTGCTGATTGCTGATTGAGTAAGGTCATTCAAACATACTACTAAAAACAAAATACCACAGTGGACTCATCTACCCCTTAAAAACACGGACTAAGCATATTAAGGAGACTTCCTAGTTGTCGCTGACTTAAACCTTTCAGTATAGTTTTTATACTTTAAGACAAGAAAGACATATTTGCAAACATTTTTGGGGGGGTGGGGGGACTTTGATTTCCTTGTGTGTTGCTGTTCATAAGTTAAAATCTAAGGGGTCATACAATTCCATCAAAATGAAAATAAATATGTTAAATTTAAATTTAATTAAAACAAAAAGCAACACCATGACTGCAGCTGAATGTTTTGTTGTCGGCTGTATTGCGTCAGAGAGATTTCACTGCACATCCGTTTGCTGGAGGAACATTCCATATCAAGCTCAATGAATGTTTTTATTTTACTTGAGAGATTTTTTTTTATTTTTATCAGGTACCTTGTGCTTTAGTCAAAATGTCACCATACTGAAGTTTTTGTTTTAGACTTACTATACCATCAAAACAGTTTGTCTTAAAGGGTTGATTTTAGCGATTGTCTATTATTAACAAATTAATTGACTAATCTGTTGGCCTGTTGGTTAGTCCACCACTTTGGTCCAGACTGAAATATAAATGTATCAAATGTTGTACATTCAAGCAGGCTGTCTGAGGGGCAGGGGCGAAAAAAAATAAAAATCTTAAGGGCATCCTAGAGGGCACTTAATCACAGAATCAGAATCAAGTTTATTGCCAAGTAGGTTTACATACACCTTCAGCATGTTAGCATTGGCACTATGAACATGTTAGCATGCTGATGTTAGCATTTAGCTCAAAGCACCATTTTGTATATGTGCCTCACAGAGTCGCTAGCAAGGCTGTAGACTCCTAAGTCTTGTTTAGATATCATGCTAACAGACAGTAAACTGAACCTTCATGGTGGATCAACTTCTCAGCTACTATTAGATGGACCGACTGACCAACTACCATCCCTTGAGCCACACTGGTAGCATTGCTGAGAACTATTTGACAGATTTCAAAAGAATTTGGTGAAAGGTTAGGCAATTGTCAGTAGAAGAAAAAGATGATTTCTTCCTTTAAACAAATGTGTTTTCTTCTTCCCTGTTATGGTTTGTTAGCCCACGACGGCTGCCCTGAAAGGAGCCATCCAGCTGGGCATCGGTTACGCTGTGGGAAACCTCAGCTCTAAACCAGACAGAGATGTTCTCATGCAGGACTTCTCTGTTGTCGAGAGCGTTTTCCTGCCCAGGTACACTCTCATTTCTGCACGTTTCTATTGTTGACTTTTAGCTAATGCACATATTCAAAGTCAATTTCAGATTGATAAACTTAGAGGATCAGTTCACCTAAATTACGAAAAGATGTGCTATTTTTCCACCTACCTCTGGTGGTATCTAGACATGCAGATAGTTTGGTTTTATCTAGTGAGGTTTTGAAATATCCGTCTCTGCGTCCACACCAATGAAATGTAGGGGAATGCAATGTTGTTTGTACTGCTGAAAGAATTGAAAAACAACTTTTGAAAACTCACCAGCAACATGTCAAAAAAAGTTCCTCTGGATAATATGGAATGTTTTTGACTACTTTCAAGTAAATTATTAGTAAAATAAAGTATAGTCAAATATTTAACATAGCTTTAATTCTAAAACAATACAGATGTGGCAGCATACAGATCTGTTTTAATGTAAAAAATAGGGAAGTCACCTTCTGAAGTGTACAACCTGGTTACATTTTGACTGAAAAAGTACAGGTGTTAATAATAGTAAGGATGGGTCTGTTCTATTCAAGTGTCCCACTAAGTCATTATTATTTACACCTGTGCTTTTCCTACTGTCAAATGTCAAAATGTCATTGTACTGTACATTGATATTTTTCTTTCCTTCTTACTCTAAAATAAAAATCATTTTGTTTGTTCTCCAGTGAGGGCAGCAATCTGACTCCAGCACACCACTTCCCAGATTTCCGTCTGAAAACGTACGCACCGCTGGCCTTTCGCTACTTCAGAGAGCTGTTTGGCATCAAACCAGACGACTATCTGGTTAGTGTGAAGACTCACATCATCATTGTGATTCAGCACGACGCGGCGGAAGTTTCAGTTGATCTGATTGCAACACTTGTTCATGCTAAGACTTGCATCATTCTGAATTTCAGTACTCCATCTGTAATGAGCCTCTGATCGAGCTGTCCAACCCTGGCGCCAGTAGTTCCTGGTTCTACCTCACCAGTGATGATGAGTTTATCATTAAGACGGTACAGCATAAAGAGGCGGAGTTTCTGCAGAAGCTGCTTCCTGGTTACTACATGGTGAGCTCCTTCCTCCAACACAAGCTCTCACTATGTTTACATACACAAGTGAAATTTTGGACATAAAGGTGCCCTGTGGAGAGTACTCATCAAAACACACTGTGTGTATCCGTAAGGTCTAACAAACGTGTTGAATGCATATCCGTCCCCATAAAATATTTGCAAACAACAAGAGTATTTTGTTTGCAATGTCTTTACAAACATCTTTTTGTTTTCACTGTGGTACTAAATTCCCCTTATTATACTGGATGTTTTCTCTGATGTATACCTCCCCTACCAGCAGCAGAATTTCCTCCCTGTTCCAGTTTGTTTTTTTGAAGTTTCCTATTATTTCATGCCTATCTATATAGTTGGAGACTACTTTTTGTTAATTTCATATGTAAATTGCTACTTGATATAGTTTTTAAAATCCTATATATAGAAATCTGGCCCAGATTACTGAGAAACATCTGGAACCTGGCCTTTTGGGGGTTATTTATTTTCTTTTTCGTTGACCTACACACATCTTAAAACCATTCTCTTATAACACTTGTTTGATGGTTTTAATTGATAACAAGTAAAACAATAGCATCTGAGAGTCAGATGTACCTATTTAACATTTTATCCTGAAAAAAAAATCTGCTTTGTCTTTGTTATTGTAGAATCTGAATCAGAACCCAAGGACGTTGCTGCCCAAGTTCTATGGCCTTTACTGCATCCAGTGCGGCGGCGTCACCGTCCGCGTGGTGGTGATGAACAACGTGCTGCCGCGTGCCATCAAGATGCACTACAAGTACGATCTGAAGGGTTCCTCGTACAAACGCCGCGCCTCACGCAAAGAGCGTGCCAAGCCCTCGCCTACGTTCAAAGACCTGGACTTCCAGGAGATGCACGAGGGCCTGCACTTCGACCCGGACACCTACAATGCCCTGATGAAGACCCTGCAGAGGGACTGTCGGGTGAGTTCACACAAAGATCTTATACCTATTAGCAGTGGGACGTGATGTTGGTAATCTGGGTGATAGAGTATCTGTTCAAATTTCAAGCAGAGTTCCATACGTTTGTCACTGCTGGAGAGATCATTTTTACATTTTCATTTATTTATCTTTCTGTGATCCTTATTCATTTCACAAGCAAAATCTTACATAATCAAATTTCACGTGTTTCTAGAATTTGTTTAACAAGACTAAAAGTCTAAAGGCTGAAATATTTATCTAGTGAAAAATATATTGTTGGACAGAACAAACCACATAGCCTAATAGCTGATGGTCTGGATGATTTCTTAGAGTGTTACTTGTGGCTAAAAATGTGAAGTTTGAGTGTGCTGCTAGAGGTATGGTCATAGGCTCATTAAAATCAAAAGTGTTCATCCTCTGGGGAGCAGGAATGTGATTAGAAAAATTCATGGAAATCTGCCTGTTTGATACCATGGGTCAAATTGACATTGTGACCTGAAGGTGGCTCTAAAGGAGTTTACAAAAAGGAAATCTGGGGACCATTAATACACTCAGATGTCCGGTTAGTGACAGAGTCAAAGTCAAGCGTGCTCGCTGGGATGAACCTGTTTTTTTTGCACCCGCCACTAGTATTGAGTTTACACCTAAGTAAGGGTGTTTTTTTAATTCGTACACACAGCTGATAATAATATGCTGCTACATAACTGTGTCTAAAAAAAGATTATCACAAAGAGTCCGAAAGGAAAGCTTAATAGTTTCTATCCATCCTGATGCAGTGTGATCCCACTACATAATTGCCAGTGGAGAGAATTGATGGCGATGATGTGCTGTCCAATCAGTAGGGGAAACTAGGCTGCCAGTGGATTAGGAGGCGGTATTAATCTTCATGGCAGGGTCAGGGTGATATAGCTTGAGGTTTTTGACACTTGATAAAAGGTCAAATGATCAAAAAAATCATTAGGATTCATCCCTGGGGACCATGAATATCTACAGCAAATTAAATGTCAATAGACACCACCAACCTTAGACGTGTCACTAACAGGAAAGTTTAGCGACAATATCAAGGTATTCAAGAAATCAGGTAGTAGCATGCTCTTATAATGTTTTAATCCATATCATTATGATATTAGGAATAAGACTAGGGCTGCAACAGATTATTATTTTCATTATCAATTAATTGATCAATTATTCTTTCTATAAAATGACAGGGCATTGTGAAAAATGCCAATCACAAGTTCTCAGAGACCAACGTGATGCTTTCAAATGTCTGGTTTTACCAACAGTCCAAAACCCAAAGATATTTAATTTACAAAGACATATTCTCACATTTCACAAACTGAAACCAGAGAATGTTGATAAATTCCTTTACCAAAATTGCTGTTGATTATTTTTGACTTGGTTGTTCACTCAATTTATCGACTTATCGTTTCAGCACTAAGACCGCTCACAGTGGGTTTAAATCTTTCCTCGACGCAGCCTCAACTGAATTCAGCCAGTGATCGCCGCAGCACTCCGCCCCTCTGATAACATTATTCAACCATGACAGCCCACTTCTATGAGCCACGTTCCCTTCGCTCAGTCTCGGAGCTGTTATGATGACCTCATTAGTGCCTGCATGTTATTTCATTAGTGTGAAACAGTGGCCCCTTGATGGAGGATTAAGGCCCAGCAGAGAGAAACACCTGACTCATATGATCAGGCTGAGCAGCTGGGCTCTGGAGCACAAACTGACCTGTCTGGGTCTCATGGTCTTATTGGGGCTCTCTGTATGGCCTCAGTTATAGTGTATTAGGTAACACAGTGGAAAGTAAGGGCCTCTTTGTTTACAGGAATTACTTCATGACATCAGTGTTTGGTCAGAGGGACTGGGGCTTATGCTGTACTGTACTTTTGATTTGCAGATTCAGGTTTAGCCCCTTTAACTGGGACCTGCTTGGGTGTCGGAGAGATAAACATACAGCTTGTTTATGAAAAGTCTACTGTGGGTGGTTAAAAAGTACATTGGTATGTTATTTTACCATTCAAAGTCTTGTTTTATTCCATGAATCAGAGACTCGTTATTAAATTGATAATATCTTTGGGTAAAAGAGTTGCACAAATACCTAGGTGACATAATACCCCAAAACAATGACAGTTTGAGACCATTTACAGCCATAGGGGAATTCTCTTTTGTCTTGACCTGCATTACATGGAGGTCAGAGGTCATGCTTGATACACTGTGTCCCAATTCAGGGCAGGATCCTTCACAGGTCTTCACATCTTCAGACCAGAAAACCAGGTGTAGTGTCACATTGTGTGTCCCAATTCACAACATATCCACACTGCTAACAACCTATTTACCAGTGCCTGATCACCTGAACACCAACACCTGGCCAGTACTCTGATCACATGTTCGTTTTCTGAGTTTCTGGGTTTAAGAAGGCTGCCGGCATGCACCATTAAACAAGAGTCCAGCCATGCTAGCAGCTCTGTAAGGCTGTACTCAGGCACAGTGGTGCTTTGAGCTAAATGCCAATGTCAGCATGCTAACATGCTCACAATGACAATGCTAACATGCTGATGTTTACCATAAATGATAGCATGCTAATATTTGCTAATTAGCACTAAACACAAAGTAAAACTGAGGCTAAAACTTTACCAGTTAATGGAATATGGCAGCTAGTATACACTGGTTTTGCCCCTCAAAATAAAAGCTCTCTCATCCAGAAACAGGGGAGCCTTGAAATGGGACAGGTTTGCCAGCGCGTTCTGACTTCAGTCCCCAAGTGAGGACACCGCTGTTGTCCTCCTGTGTATTACTTAACTTAACTTCCACTAGATTTTTTAATTGATCTTTTAGTTTGATTTCCTCTTAAAATTGAGTTGCTTATGTTCAGTTTCTGTCTCTCGTCAGGTCCTGGAGAGCTTTAAGATCATGGACTACAGTCTCCTGCTGGGGATTCACGTTTCAGACCGGAAGCCGCTGGGCAGAGGAAGCCGATGTGACAGCAGGAAAGGACAGAAAGTCCTCTACTCCACCGCCCTCGAGTCCATCCAGGGGAACGTGAAAGACCCCGAACCGGTGGCTGATGATGACACGTGAGAAAACGTTTTGCAATTTTTTGTCTTTTTAAACACTATTTCCTTTCTTTTTTTTTCTTTGTAGGGCATGTAATATGGAACAATACAGTGTTTAACATCACAATCAATCAATAAATCAAGTTTATTTGTCACATGTAATCATATAAGGTAAAATTACAGTGAAATGTAAATTCACAGCTTGGTTTTATATCTTTTTGCAGCTACATGAGAATAGACTGTTTTTATGCAATGTCCAAAAGCATTACAGTGTATAACGTGAAGACAGTGGTAACGGTCTGCATTGCACACTTACAGATAAATCAAATGGTCTCTAGACAAATTCAAGGTGTTTCATAGTGTGGAGTGATGGCTTTAACATGCTAAAACAATTCTCTAAGCATTTTAACGTTAAAATTTGTATGAGGTCTGTTTGTCTTATCTCTCTATCCTGCTCTTTTCTCTTTTTAGTATAAAAGTCTCTTCTGCTTTTTCTTTTGTCCTCTTACACAAACTGCTTTCCCATCAACAAAAACTCACTGTTGTGAAATTTTGCACAATAGTCTGATCCGGTCCAAATGACACATTCAATTATGGGGACGGTTTTCCTCATGGGGGCACTGTAGCAACCTTTTAAAACATTGAAAATTCATTTAAATTAAAATATTTCACCGAAATGTAGGAACAACTGAGGAAATTATACAGTCAATAACTCTGTTTCATTAAAAACTGTAAAATTCATTAATACATCTTTTTTTTTTTTCGTTTTTTTTAGATTGGGTGGAATTCCTGCCAAACATAAAGATGAAAACCTTCTGATCTTTTTAGGACTCATCGACATCCTTCAGTCCTACAGGTGAGCTCACAGAATCACCCACACAAACATACACACTTTTACTCTGTAGTTACTCTAATGTATTTCACATTTCACCAGAGACTTTTCAAGTATTTAATTATAATCAATTAATAAATCCATATATTTTAAAACCAATTGTAAAATAGTCAATGAAATGACATTAAAAGTGAAAAAAAAAAATTCATTTTGTTTTGCTTAATTTAGTTTCCTTATTGTCTTAAACGATTAATTAGAAACAACCTTTTAAAATGGAATCACAAAATTAATTTGAAAAAAAGCTTTTAATTTTTACTTTTTAATATTCTATTCACTTTTGTGTTTGCCTGTTACAGTATATTCCATATAACATTTTTTTTTCTCTTCTGATTTAACGGTTACAATTTCCATTTCATGATCACTTAAGATTTAGTTTTTAAAATTCATGAATTGAGTTTAATTTAACACTGAAATATTGTATAGACATACAGCGTAAGTATGGATAATTAAACAGGGGGTGAGTGACATGTATTTTATTATTTTCAGGTTCATTAAGAAGGTGGAACACTCCTGGAAAGCTCTTGTACATGATGGGGTATGTAACTTCACATCCTCCCCCTTACCTGCAGGTTTTTATGTCAAATTACATGCATTTGTATCTGTACACTATGTGTGTGTATGTACATGACAGCTTTCTCTGCTTTTCAGGACACGGTGTCCGTTCACAGGCCCAGTTTTTACGCGGACAGATTTCTCAAATTCATGGGCTCGACTGTATTTAAAAAGACTCACCGTAAGTTGTTGAGCTGAGTCCTGTATTCGGTGTCCTGCATATTATATTTCTAATTCTTTCTTTCTTTGTGTCTCTCAGCTTTAAGGGGAGCATCTTCAAAGAGGAAGAAGAGTTCCTTCTATGCGGTAAAGTCAGCCTCCCAGGAGTTTCTGTCCCCACAGAAGGAGGAGAAGAAGGAGGAGAAGAAGGCCCAAAGCATGGACAACCTGGATGGAAACTGTAAGCGTAAGGAATGCATTTAACGTGATATTTTAGCAAACATTTTTATTATTTGTTATGGGAGGCTCTGCTTGATTCACTGATTTATGATCTGCTTATTTACAGTTTACAGTTCCTCCAAGCAACCAGATCTTCTGCCGAGATCTGCCGTTTCTTTCCAGTCCACCAGAAATGATGAAGAGGACCTTGAAAACAGGTACTTTACGTGTGCAGCTCTCAGACCTAAGCACTGTTTCTTTAACAAGTCAGTTTTCCAACAATTTAGAAAACTTAAAATAGTTTCATCTCTTCACAAAAGTAAGTCATGCTACAGTCATGCTAGCTGCTCTGTGAGGCTGTACTTAGGCACAGCGGTGCTTTGAGCTACATGCTAACATCAGCATGCGAACATGACAATGCTAACATGCTGATGTTACAGGTATAATGTTTGCCAGTTTAGCATGTTAGCATGCTAACATTTGCTAATTAGCACTAAACACAAAGTACAGCTGAAGCTGATGGGAATGCTATTAGTTTTGGAAGTATTTGATCATAAACCAAAGTATTGGAGAAATTGAGATTTTGACCTGATGATGGCGCTAGATGAAAAGTCAGGGGATCACCAAAGTTTCATTTAAATAAATTCATCCTGAGGGGGCCCTGGATATCTGTTCAAAATTTCATAGCAATCCATCCAATAGTTGACAAACTACCTATACATCTTCACACCATATTTACTTTATTACTTATTTTTATGTTGCAGTGAAGACCGCCGAGCCTCCAGTTCAACAATCGCTCTGGATGATCCTCTGCCGTCTCTCAACAGGAGTCAGTCAGACCCTGAACTGGACATCTACTTGGTATGAAATGTTTTATTTTATATAATGTGCATGAAAAACCTTTTCAGTGACAGGGTGTTAAGGAATAAGGCTGGTGTTGTTCTATATTTATCTTACTGTCAACAAATCCCAAGACCAAAACCCAACAATGTTTTAGTCTGTCTCTGACTTCACTGCCCTGTCTGTGGCATTTGGCCCCAAGAAAAATACACAATCTCACCAACCTTATCCTTTGTAATCCAACTTATCAGAAATGTGCTCAAATTGCAATGAAGCATAGTTAATTATTGAATAGGCCAATATTTGCTGAGGTGCAGGTAAATCTGAATTTAGACTTTAATCCAATCAAGTAAATCATATTTGCATTACTATGAAACCACAAGGTTATTATTATAAAAACATGTTTAACATCACTGACAGGTTTCTGAAGGGAGGCTTCAGAGCATGAGTTTGGGTTTATGCTAGCTGCAATGTTGCCAGTTACTGGAGCCAGAAAAATCCAAATTTGTTCAAAGCCAGAGTAGAGCTGAGGAGGGACGAGCAAACAGCCACCACCACAGCAGAGTGGCTGAAAATCCTGTCAGTTAAACGCTTTGTCCAAACACACCTTGTATTTTCTTTTTTTGCAGAGAGACAAGAAGATTGACTCCACTCTCAGATGTAGCTATAGCCAGCAGCCTGTTAGCTTAGCATAGCATAAAGACTGGAAGCAGGGGGAAACAGCTAGTCTGCCTGTGTTCACTAACAAAATCTGTCTACCAGCACCTCTAAAGCTCACTAATCAACATTTTGTATCTCTTTTGTTTAATCTGTATAAAAAACAAGTTGCTGTTGTCTGGCAAACTCACAACACTCCTGGAAGATAATGGACCTGGCCAAGAAATTAGTCTATTATTTAACCACATCTTGTAATTTTTACACTTACTAACAAACGAGATATAACGTGTTAATTAGTGAACTTAAAAAGTGCTGGTAACCTTTTCTTTTTTACCTTTGTTCAGAGCCAGGCTTGCTTTTTCTTTGTTTCCAGTCTTTATGCTAAGCTAAGCTAACCGACTGCTGGCTGTAGCTTCATATTTAGCGTACAGATATGAGAGTGGCATCAATCTCATCGATCTAACTCTGAGCAACAAAGCAAATATGCGTATCTTTCCCAAATTGTTGAACTCAAGTGGTTAAATGCTGCTTACTCAGTTTGTGACTGATATTGAATACTATGATAATGGCATATTTACTAAGTATAACTTTTCAACATATTAAGACTTTTTTCCAAACTTTTTCGAGACATTTTTTGGAATATTACAACAATATTCTTGAAATATAAAATTTTTCTCTCTCTGTATTCTCAGAACTTTATGACTTTTTCTCAAAAACAAGAGAAACAGTGGGCCTAATACTTTGTTGTGTGGTGTATTTGGGAACATCATTCACAGTGAATCCAGGGGTCACTGGGTGTCTCTGCATTTTCAGCGTCCCACAGTCTCACCCAGGCGACCCAGCTGGAGTTGATCAGTCGTTTGTGTCCCAGCATCCATAAACTGTAAGCAGCAAATGACATCCATAGACTATTCTGTTGTTTGTTTGTTTTTCGATCTTCTCTTTTGGACAAGACAGTTTCTGCAGGTGATTAACAAAAGGCACAGGGGTCCTTATGATGACTTGCCTCAGCAGAAGACACTGACTAAATACAAACATGTAGAATAAGTGAATCCTTTAGCCAAGAGACCTTATCATCGATTACATGCAATTTCTCACGTCTTCCTGGAACTTTTCTTAGGTGGCGGTAGCTCTTTTTTGTTCCTAGAGGCCCCACTGGCATCGTGTGACATCTATCAGCCGAGTCCTGTCCCCTGCACTCCCCCCCTCTCTGTCCTTACGTCTGTGCCAGGCTGAGAAACTTCCATGAATTCCCTTTTTTTTTCCCTACAGCAACTTATCTTACATAACCACAAAATCCTCATTCAGGCTTATATGAAGCCGTTCTTCAGCAGTTCTACTCCGGCTCTGTGGGAAGCCTGCAGACGTCAGAGTTAATCTGATCTCAAAGCCTCTGACAGAAGACAGTGGGATTCAAAAACCATAGTGAGGGTGAAAGGGAAATCCAGGCCTTGAACTTATCTGACAGCCATCTGTCTTCTTGACTCTTACTTTTAACCGGTTGCTCAGAGAGACGACCTGCACGTTCCCAGCTGTTTTTAACCTTTAACCCCCAAAATAAAGTCCAGTCTTGATTACAAGGACAGAGGTGTTCTTTAATCCATGATTTCATTGTTAGTATTTATTTAAAGCTACATAACAATGTTTTTGCATTTTTTACCCAATCAATTACTGATTGCCTACACTTTATACTTCTCCTGACCATTTTCCAAAACTGTCTTAGTGTTTTAAATTACAATTCTGTTTCCTTCCTTTCAGGCAGCCACTGGTTTTCAGTCATTTCAGTAAGGTATGAAAAATGAAAACATACATGAAACTTGCTTGAGCATTACAGTTTTTGTTGTATGGTCAATCTGTAGTCACAGCTTTAACTCAACAATGACAAAAAGTATTCTATATATGATGTTCTCTTTGATTGAAACCATTTGCTGCCTGAAGGGTAGAAAAAATGAAATCAGAACATATAAAAAACTGCAGGATGTTCTGGAAAGTGGTCAGCAGTGATGTTACGCAAATTGGCGTGGGGAATGGTGAGGTAGTCCGCACACTGAATATAGCAAGCTTTGAAAGTTTTAAAAAGGCAACATTTCAACAAGGTCTTCATTGTTCAGCCATCCATGTGAACGAAAAAAAGTTTGAAACATGAGAGTTCCACCTACAATTAGGAGTTCACATGATACAAAAAAAACCCTCATTATCCCAAAAGTAATCCATACTGGGTACATAGCAACACATAGTAATTGTCCTAATATAAGTTGAACCCTATTCAGCCTATACAGGTATAAAACTTTTTAGAATTTTTAGAAATGCACAGTGAGAAAGAAATATGTACAATAATTGGCACGATGGGGAGACATGTCATCAAAATGGCTAAAGGAGATGACATTATGTTATTTATTGTTTTTTCATTTTTATTATTGTCTATATGCATTACAAAGAGTTTGATGAAATGCTGCCTCATTATACTTTAGGGCAGGACCGCCGACAAAGGGGGAACACCAGGTCAGTTGTCCCGGGCCCTGGGTCAAGGGAGGGCCCTCTATCCTTTAAATAATCTGCTGGAATAATTTGTCGGGGGGAGAAGTCATCTTGTCCTGGGTACGAGCAAGACACACGGTGGGCCTACTTTAGGGAGCTTATGCTATTCAGTGCCTGCAGACTTTAGGACTTTTTTTGCACAACTCAAAACTCCAGTGGCATTTTTGCTTTACTGTGAGACCAATGTTTTGGCTTTTGGCCTTCATCAGGGTCATCCAATGTTCAGGGTCCGGACTGGACTAAAACTGAGGCCTGAACCCAAGCCTGTACCCGACTGCCAAATTTGAATCTGAACCTGATGCGAGACCCAAAGCTATATTTTTGCTTTATTTAATCTATTACTGACCATTAGCTTGCCAGGCTAATGCCACACATTTTCTGTCACTTTCGTTCTTTCCACTTGGCATTGCACATCTTCTTGCAGCACACGACACGCATGGACACAGACAATTGAAACAGTCGAGGGAGAGAGAGAAACGTCTTTATAAATTACATTTAAAAACTGAAATATTGGGCTGCAAAATAATGCAAAAACAGCGGTCCTTTAAGTTACAAAGATAAAACACAAGGCACAACTACAATAAGTTCTGCACAAAAAAGGGTATGTGTGAAGCATTATATAATTTACAGAAAGCATTCACTAAATGGAATTTCCAAAAGATGAATGTAAAGAAAATAATAATACAGAATCATGGATGGATTATGATTTAAAAAAAGGACCTTCCTACTAGCACCATCTCTTCAGTGACATTCTGCATGAATAGTTACATCCAGATTTTGGTTGAAAACATGCCCTAAACTTCAGCTTTCTGCTGTAAAACAATTGCTTTACTAATTTGAATGAAGACTGATTACTTACTGACTGACTAATACAAAAAGAAATCTGGTGTGGTATAGGCAGACAACTCAGTATTAAAGGATCAGGGACATCCCTACTTTTCTCTGGGGCCCCTGGGCCTCTGCCTGGTAAGCCCATTCAGTAATCCACCCGTGTCTAGATTATAAATGTTCGACTCTTTATCATTTAACACCAACTCTTGTCCTTTGTCTAAATGACGAAGGGAAAAAAATTATCTTTTTTGTTTTCTAGTGAGGAAAAATGAGTGATGGCTCCTCTCCAGCCACCTGTACTTGTTCTGACCTTTGACCTCCCAGCCCCACGGTGTGGAGACATCAGGACCTCACAATAACAGTGTACATGAGACAAAAACTACAAGCCATAACATCAGTTTCTCCACTGTTGGCGTCGCACTGTGACTTTCCTTCTTGAGTCAAACTTCAGTGTGCCAAATCACTGGTTCTTTTGTAGAAATCCCATTATTAACAGATAGGGATACAGTCTGTGTTCATGTGTGTTAGGATCACTGAACCACTGGGTTGATGTAAAACACTATGAAGCTGTTTCTTCTCCTGTTGTTGTACAATTTGCTGCTAATTTAACAACAGTGCTAACAAAAACAAAATGGAGTTTCAGTTTGACCTCTCCTCTTGGACGTCTGATTTTCTGTGCAAATGTTCAAATTTTTCAGCGGCTGGATCCCTGAGGAAATAAATTGTCTTGTAACTTAATCAGCTACAGGAAAAATGATTGTCTGCTGTTATTTTCAAATCATATAATTATATAAATCATTCTGGTTTCAGGACTCTGAATGAAAAATGCTAATTCATCTGTGGAGACATTCAAATATGCATGAACGATACAGTGTGTTATTTCCTTATAAACATTACGTATAACATTCATTTATTCTATATCCTCTGTGTATTTTCTTTTTCAAACATGCAGAATCTGCTGCCACCATGACAAAAAAGTATTTGCTCAGTTTCTTGTTGTAAGAAGATAGTTTTCATGTTATAATAACATGTTTTTCTCGTTATTACTACAGCAATGCACTGCCAACATTTTTCAGTGACTGATCTTTCATGCACCCCTGTGCCATTTCTCTAGAGAATGTACATTTCCTCTTTACTGGGATTTATTAGAGCGAATGCCTGTTACAAACTATTTTGAATCCTGGAGGTAAATAATGACCATTCTTCTTTTTGTCCACATGCCTTAAAATGTTTAACAATCAGTGCATTTATGTGATTTATAGGCCTACAACTGTATTATAGCAATACTTTGAACTTGTATGTGAAATAAATTAATATTTAATGTTCTTAAATATGAATTCTTTTTTTGAGAAATATAATTTTGTGTATATCCAACATTTTGATGATAAAATGAATCAACTTAATTACTGCAGTGTGTGTATATATATATGTGTATATATATATATATGTATATGTGTGTATATGCTGTATATATAATTACAAGAAAACAAACAGAAACATACACATACATACATGATTTCTTTTTTAAAAAAAAGGGAAAATGCAGTATGCAGTTTTATCATAAAATAAATAAGTGAAGGAAATGTTATAAAATAAAAAAAGATGGTCTTAGGGAATAGTGGGCCCATTAAGAAATTACACTTTTGCCACGTAAGATAATAACCATGACTTCTTGTTAATAACCTCAATGGCTCAGTGATTCACTCATCGACAGTAGTGGCAAGAGGTGGGTGTAGATTGTGGAAAGGGATCTTCTAGCACAAAGATGGCGGGAAGAAGTCAACTGAGAAACAAAAAATATGCTGAATATATTGCGTGTATTTAACCAGAAGGCCTACATTTTTTGACAACTCCAAAACATACAGTGTACACACTCATTGCTCTGGCATTACAAGAAAACGGCAGTTTAATTCTACAGAGTTTTGTAGGTGTCTAAAAAATGCCATGAATAAGTTTAATGTGGACAAATCTCACTCACATCAATTGTCATAGTTTATTTAGACACAAGAGGGCGCAGCAATGATACAATCATAGACTGCATAAAGAGGATACAGTAGATGGTGAAGTCTTTACTTTGCATTTCTGCATGTGTGCCCTGTCCACTACTATATACTATTTATGTATGATAAAAAATGTATCTCTTTGCTCAACTGCTTCCTTCTGGATAATATCAGAGTCACAGTAAAGATCAATATATTTTGTCCATCCAGTTTTATAAAATGTGAATCTATCTGACTGGTTCCCTTCAATTACATTTGTTATGTGTAGTGCAGTAATGTTATGTCTATCTTCCCCCACTGACGGTGTTACAGAGCAGAGTGTGAAGCCAACACTGCAGGTTTAGAGGATTTAGGTTAATCTGAACATCTGCCAGATGTGGAAATTAACAAAGTACATTTACTTACTCTGTTTTAGAGTGTGATTTTGAAGTAGCTAGCACTTTAATTGAGAATTTACATTTTGTGGAACTTTAAACTTTACACTATTACTGTCAGCAAATATAAAAAATATATATGTTTGTCTATATTACTGAAGAATTTATTCAGGGATTTTATATTTGTTTCTCCTATCATCCATCATCATACCATAACATTTACTTAAATTCATGAGATGGAACAGTGGCTGTTCCTGAGGATCAAAGCCGTGGCCTGAGCAGATGTGACCTCTCAGCACTGAGTCACGTTTCATTCTGAAAATGAACAATTGCAAAAAGAGCGTTAACAGCATTTACTGGCTTTTCTGTTTTCTAACATCAGACCTGCCAGAGGGTCTTAACCTAAACAGGTTAAACCAGTCAGACAAGCGGCAAACAGTCCGCTGCTGCTTTTGTACCATGTACGTGTATACTACACGAGCAGTAGCAAACAACAGAGAAAATGGTTGCAGAGGCGGCACCATTTTGGTGAATGAATATTGCTGTCACTATCGGTGGTATTCAAAATTGATTTGTAAGAAATTAATCAAGCTGAGAAACTGATGTGATATACAGTGTGTATTTTAATATTCTGAAGAGCAAGGTTGAGCTTGGTGTCAAGTGTACTTTCCTTTAAACAACATGTAAATATACAAGAAACATTTTAAGTGTAATGTAGACTAGTGAATGTAACTTTTTGTGAAAGGCCATCTTAACACTGTAAGCCTGAGGAACAGAGTGATAAACAAGAAAAACATCCTTGTTTTATTTCATTTTTATTCACAATGCATATTGCCATTATTATCCACATTTTATCAATCAATACAGGAACCTGCATTCTGAAAGGCAGGGAAAACGCCAGAATTGGAGATTTGAGGTTTTTACAGCACCAGAAAATGAATGTGCTATTCCATTGTTGAGTTTTTTATTTGTTTGTGCAAACTCCATCTGAGAGGAAGACCATGAAATGTAGATGAAAGCTAAGGGGAAAAGGTTACTAAGAGGACCTTGACTTAATTTTTTTGGCAAACATTTGACATGTTTAGCACATATGGAACACCATTTCATATGTGAGAAAAGTCACATAAAGAGATTGTGGTTTTCAGACATTTCACATGTGATATTTACGTGATATCAGCACATGTGAAATATAAGAAAAAAATGAACTAATTTCACGTATGTATTGTCACATGTGAAATACACTTCACAGGTGATCAATTCACATACATGCACATGTTGTTTATCACATTTATCACTGATATTCATCATTATCATTTATCACGTTTACTACTGATTGTGTTATGTCATTTTCTAATAAACCCCTTTTAATTTGACTTAATTATTGATGGATTAATACAGTAAAAACATTTTTAGAGCCCATATAAAGATCAATTATTGAAATAACTTATGATTTAATCAATTTATTGATAAATACATGTTTTAATTTGTAAAAAAAACTTAATTCATGTTTTTTTTTTTGTCCAATGAGATACCAATTAATAGAATGCCTTTTACATGACACCTGTGGTCCTCCATCTGTAAAACACATTTCACATTTGAAAACATGAAATTCACATTTTGTAAAGGCAGACCTGTTATGATAAGGGCACTAACCATCATTTTATCTGTTTACATATTAGATATTTAAACATGAAATTGTAGTTCTACTGTATTTTAATTTTACGTTTTTTAAATTTTATTTAAATGTTTCAGTTTTCGGGCCCCCAAATGCTTAGCCCACCTTTGTATTCATTATTTGTTAATTACTGGGCTTAATAACAGATAGTGGACATCGGCCCATAATTTCCCATTAGTCAAAGATGAAAAACCTATATTAAGCTATGTGATGCATTTTCATTTACCTTTTCTGGTCAGCTCATGATTTCTGTTTTTTTATTTGTTGATAGTAAACCGAGTCATCATGTCACATCTAGGTTACAGGATGGGTGACTCAGGAGAATGACACCTCCTGCCGCACCCAAAGGCGAAACTGCAGTTTCTGCACACAACACACCTGCAGGCTCCAAGCCACGCCCACATACCTGAGAGAACCAGGAAAGCATTATTTGGACGTGAGGAAATCAAAATACGCACCAAAATTTCGTCCCGTTGAACCCCTCTTCGTCCTCTGCATCCTTCACGTCCACTTCTACGTTTCGGATTAGTCTGCGCTGGTCACATAAAAACAGGAAACAGACGGAGTTTCACCTGGTAAGTAGATCGTGTTTTGTTCGCACTGAATGTCGACATGTTTCCACCGTGTGTCGTCGCGCTCACTGCCATATTAGGGCATTTCCTCACTTGCCTTGAAAAGTCATTTATTTTGGCAGTTTAAGTAATAAACAACATTTGTATCTCGCTCTCAAAGGCAGCAGTGTATTATGTTCGCTTTTATCTGAGAGGTTCTTGTTAGCCAAACGCCCAAATGTGACCTACATGTGTTCAGGCCTGGTGTGTCTTCTCTGGCTTCCTGCATGCATTGTACTAGCCCCAGTGTAAACATATGAGAGGGACAAAGTGGGGCTGGGCGAGCGCTGTAGGCCTTGTGTGTGTGTGTGTGTGTGTGTGTGTGTGTGTGTGTGTGTGTGTGTGTGTGTGTGTGTGTGTGTGTGTGTGTCATTCATTCATTCATTCATTCATTCATTCATTCATTTTGGGCTGCCAAATAACGTTATAGATCCACAGGTGTAAAGCACATTAACTCAAATACTGAACTTTTCCATTTTGTTAGTTACATTTTACGTTTCCTCCACTATAGGGTAATATTGTAGCTACATTACCCCACTAGCCTACATGTATCTGACAGCAGGAGTTACTGGTTACTTTGACTCAGTCAGTTGCCAGTTTAGCTAGGTAAAATGCAGGCTAAAACAACAGCTGCTACCTTCATGAAGGTTATAATGTCGGTTTTTGTTGAAACTGTTGTGTTGAATGAACTATATGGTCATTTTGGAGGAAGTACTTTGTGGTGCTGTTGCACTGTATTGCATTATGCAGAGAGGTGTTTCTGTTATTTAGCCTACCCTTTGCCTCATTGAAATAAATGGAGTGGACAAAATAATAGAAACACCTGTCAGTATACAGCTACTGACTATGTTAGCCTTATGCACAACTTGCATAGTATTTGTTTATATATTTATCTTTAATTGTATTTCATGTATATTATCCGCAGTATCATTATTCTTGCACTGTTTTTAGTTTTAACCTTACATTTGCACTACCTGCACTGTTAATCACCTTACAGTTGCATTTATTCCAGTTAGCACCCACTGTATCATAGTGACAGCTCTCTGTAGACTTTCACTTCATGGCTGTGATTTTGTGTTCTTATATTCTTGTGTTTATTGGTGTTTTATATTTAAGCTACTGGATGCCTGTATTTCCCTCTGGATCAATAAAGTATCTATCTAGCTATCTAGCTATAACAATACAATTCAACAGCTTCGTAGCCAGAATTTTAGAAACACTAAGGTCATGAGTACAATTTTCCCCACCACAACCCCAGACATTTTTGACTGGACACCAAAACAAGTACATTTTGAAATGTATTATTTCTTCACATTTTATGTATTAATTTAACTAACTTCTGTTTTATGTAAATCTGACGGTCTAAATATTGTGTGAAAGACAGCAAAATACAGCAGTTATTTTTACTTATCATAGTAGGAAAAGCCCATGTGTTACCAATAACATTAATAATGCCATGTCAAAGTGTCTTCTGTGAAAAAGGCCTACACCAGATTACTGGCTCAGTAAATTGAGTGGGCTGCTCACCAATTGCAGAGTTGTTGGTTCGGTGGTTCGTCTCTTCCTATCCACACGCTGAATTGTCCTTGAGCAAGAATCTCAAATATACTCCCAGTAGTCGGGCCAGCTCTGTGAATGGCAGCTCCACTGTCTGTCATTGGCGTGTGAATGGGTAAGTGACAGGCAATGTGAAGCGCTTTGTCCTGCCGGCTGATACTGACTCTTACAAATATTCAGAATCAGTTTATTGTAGAAAGTATACTCTGCTCCAGGTTGTTAACCTCCAAATTCCCAGAAACGATACTAAGAACATGTACTCGGTGTCCTCAGTGGTGGGTACAGCCCCAGTTGTGGTGGGATTCAGCAGGGAGAGACAGACTTTCATTCAATATCTGAACTAAACTGCATTCCTCAACTTGCATTGTTTCTCAAACCATCTATTGAAAAGAAAAACCTGGAGCAGGGAGAATAGGCTTTTGTTTCATGCAAAACTGTAATATGTAATGTTTTTCTAGTTTGCCTCTCCAGGTCATTTCTTGCTCCCAGATTCTGATGATCCACCTTATACCTGTGGAGGGCACGTGCACACACTGATTTTCTTACCCTCCCTCTGTCTACACTCTCATCACAGATTTGTGAGTGGCATGTGTCCCTCCATCTGGTCCGCACATGCATTGCATACGGACATTGCATAATGGCCCCGGGCCTTACTAACGCAGCACTAGAGCGCTACTCCAACATGTGGGGAAATGACAAGGGGCAGAGAAAGAAACTGCTTATGTAAAAGCATTAAGATGACCAAACAACTCCAGTTACATTTGCTCACCCTGTGGAAAAATGAAGAAAAAATAGAAGGCATTCTCAGAGTTCATTAAATACTGAAAACATGCAGTGACAGGAATTAGCCATAACAAACCTCTCTCCTTCTTCTTTCATAATTTAAATCTGGACCTTTTTAAAAAGTATAATACTGATGAAGGCAGCTGATGGTTTGAATTATACAGTTTTGAGATGGAGAAAAAAACACACCTTAAAACTTAAAATAATAATATCCATGTGCAAGTATTTCTAGCTACTATTCTTCTTTTTTAAAGCTGGCCTGAATTTTGCTCAATAAAATAAAGTACACTATTAAAAATATAATTATATACTGTATATCTGCACTGTAAATATTATTGTTGGGAGTGTATATGTGTGGGGAAAAATGGAGATCACTGCAAAATTCAAAAGATTAAAATGGTTCATGTTGTAGTTATGAAAATGCAGCAGCAGCAGAGCCAAAAAAAAAAACAAAGGAGCTTAACATGTTGTTCAGATCTTGGATATCACTGCAAGTCACCATTGTGCAACCATCTGTGCAAAACCAAATCGATGGCACTGCCGTAGAAGACGTGATTGTTTGTGTATGGCTATGAAAGATTAATAAGCAGATACTGTTAATGTTCAGTGGAAAATGCACAGGTTTGATGTTCTTCAGAGTGCAGACTGAACCAGATGGCTGTACTTTTTCAAGGGTGGTGCCCCAAGGTGAATTTAATGCAAGTTCAATCCTGTTATTTAGTATAAATATTGATTATTTTATGATAGCTGAAGTTGAGTGTCATCCCCCTACTTCATTTTGTACCAATTTGTATTTAGACCCATGTTACATAATTTTGGTGCTGCCTTAATTAAGTGGTATTAATGCTGCATTTGTATCAGCTTAAACAGACAAGATATAACGTGTTAGTTAATTGGCTTTAGAGATGCTGGTAAGGGAAAACGGCTAACCTGGCTCTGTCCAAAGGCAGCAAAATTCACCTGTTTTTAGTCTTTGTCTTTGCTATGGTAACCGGCTGCTGGTTGTCGTTTTATATTTATCGAAAAAGATATGAGTGGTATCAGTCTTCTCATCTAACTCTCTGCAAGAAAGCGAATAAGCGTATTTCCCAATATGTTTTTTGGCCAATTGGGGCAAAAGAAAAAAGCTGGCTCTTTAGCTGCTTCTGCAGCTAGGGCGGACATAGTTAGTGAACAAACGTAGCCTATCTGCTGTTTGGTACTGGGCACTGTATAGTGGGTTTTCACTAAAAACAGCTGCAGCTGGAAATTACATTGTGAGAGTGAACCAAAACAGTAAAGATGTGGGCCGGAAAACCAAAGCAATGAGTTAAAAGATGCTATAAAGTTCAGTACAGCTGTGAGGAACTGTGGAGTCAGGTGATAATTATAGGGTTCTTCCCTACCAGCGGCCACTTTCATTTTACACACAGTGTGTTTTCACACCTGACCTGTTTGGTGTGAACACAGTAATCGCACTCGGGTGCAGACCAAAACAACCACACCGAGACCCTTTAGAGGAGGTGGTCTCTGTCTGGTTCCAAACAAACTCTGGAGTGGTTCGTTTGTGGTGGGAACGTGATCCGACCTCGATCTGACCCAACTACCAGGTGTACTCAGCAAGTTTGAGCTAAACAGCTCCTGTAGCCAGGTGTGCTTTCCATTTTGTGATGCGGCAGAGCCCGCAAACTGTTTCTAGTAGCAGCAGCTAGCCGGAGAACGAACCAGCAATGTTTCTCTCTCAGAAATATGCACTAGTTCATAACACAGGACCATCTTCTTGTATTTACTTTCTTCTTCTTTGGTTTTACTGGCAGACTACAAACCAACGTCAGTGGTGCATGCTGCCATCTAGTGTTACGTGTGTATTTTGCATGCGTGGATTTTTCTCATGCATATACACTGCGTTAGTGTGTATATGTCTGGCCATACCTTTTACAATTGGGGCGGCTGGGTCTCAGGGGGTAGAGCTGTCTGTATCCACACACTCTCATCCAGACACTCTCCTCTGTCTGGATGCAGTTTGGGCTGGATGAGTGTTCTCTGTGAGATTACTGTAAGGTGTTGGATTATGATAAAACCGCCTGTGAATGTCATGCTGCTGTGTGAATTTTGCACAGCTTAATGGTTTGGTCTCCTTTGTGCTTTCAGCCCAGACAAGGCTCCTAATCTGGCCCTCCTTTGACAAAGATGACACACGGGGTGAACTTAAAAAACCTCTTTCCTCCTTTTTTCTTCTTCCTTTGTGCTGTTGTTACCCAACATTTTTAAAAATAGATGCTTGTTATTTGTGTGCGTATTTTCGGTCCCCCCTTGGAGAGTTGAGGGATTTCTGCTGCTGAGTGAAATCTGCAGCAGCTCTCATGGCACGACCATCCAGAGCCGTAATCCAGACCTACAAGCTGCTGGAATATAAATCCTGAGTTTGCATTGGCTGGCAGTTCATCAAGAGGCCACAGAGATTATTTATTTATTTATTTACAACCTCTCAGGACATGGCGGCCTGCTGTCTGCTTGTGACTTGGGAACAACAAGATACCGACATTTAATCTGTGTGGCGGTGCGGCCTGCACGCTGGGCGTTGCACAAGTGTTGGAATGGAGAAGTGCGGTCCCTATCAGGAGGAGGGTGTTGAGGATGCATTATGGAAGTTCATTAATGACAAACTATTGAGTGAGTGCAAAACATATGTTAAACAATAGAAATTCTCAGATCGAAATTTGAGAGTGTGTAAGTGAGATCAGATTTGAGCTGGAGGTTTCATCCTCTTAGACCTTGTCCTCTTTATGGCATCAGGCTATTTTCCAGTGTGCTCCATCGGCTTTTTACGTGTCTTAAAGACAAGTGTCCAGAAAATTGTCATGTGTCCGACTGGATTCTTGCCGATTTCAAATCCGAAATATCAAACACAACTTGAAATCCTGTAGTGTGAAAGGAACAGCAATGGAATATTGAGCAGAAACCTGCAATAGCCAATGAGAGCAAGCTGACGGGGAAGTGTCACCAACCGGATGTTGCATACTTGTGATTAAAACAGAAACATGGCTGCACGAATAGGACTTTTGTCTCCCGAGCTAGGTGGAGAGTAGAAAAGGAGGACAAGCTTGTGCTTGCGCTGCAAAATGTACAAGCCATGCTGATTCCGTCTTCTCAGCCATGACAGCCACAGTTGTTTTGGGGTTTTATTTCTTTTTTTTTTCTTTTTCGGTGCAAAACAGAGCACACACAAGTACAACCAGCTGACGACGACAGTCCGCTTCCATGTTTGTTTTTTTTCCACCATTGCACTGGCTGACATGTATGTACTTACAGTAAATACTTACTAGAGCACCAAATGTGTATTAGTCCGCAGCTGAAAATAGTCCCCAACAAATGCACTATTTATTCCTGTTTAAGTAACGTTTGCTAAATACTACAGTACCCAGCTCCAAACTTCATATTTGTGAGACGCTCTTAAAGATGTACGTCTTCAGTAAAAGAGCAGTGCCACAGACAGACATGTGAGATGGACTTGCACATTGTTGGTCTTTATTCATTATGAAAGGGTATGAAAGACCAAATTGGTATTTTCATGGATTTTATTTTTTGACATCAAGAAAAATATATAGTGTTGCGACTACAAGATTGAATTCCTCATTCAGAATATGCCAAAGGAGCTGGATTTATGAATTAGAGAGAGCTAATTTCAAATTAAATGTGCACAAAATCAGGACATTGCTCTGACAATGTGTTTTGTACTCACAAATCTCTCCCTGTGCACACCTAAACCTTAAAGTGCAAATTTATTGCATTTTAAATTAGTTTAGCAGTGGTTTTGTCATTAATAAACCTCCGTAAGGGGTCAGCCCTGGTGGAGGGGTGTGTGACGATGTGAGGGTGAAGTAGATGGGTCTGTCTGGGTGTAAATGGCGAGAAGAGTAAGCCTGGATGGGGGATTATAGGAGAAGGGGGCGGGGAGCACACATGATCTGTCAGGGCTTAGTACCACAATTATCCCAGCGGCTGCAGCGGCTGCAGCAGCAGCAGTGGTGGCAGAGGCTGCGTTTTCATTAGTGTAATGTCCAGAAAAGCTCCAGAATTATGTAAGAGTGATGTCCTGTCATCCCCTCTTGGTCGGCCCACCGCCTGGCAGGAACGTGGCTGTTTGTTTTCCTTTTATCCTCCCTCGCTCAGAAAAGCCAAAAGGACATCTGTCAGAGTCGGCGGTCGAGGATAGGACTCGTAGTAGCCACGCCACAGGGACCTCGCTGCTCCGGGTGCCGAAGCTGTGGCTCGTTGTCATGGAGAAACTGATGCACTGAGGCAGCAAGAGAGGACACGTTTGTAGTCTTGATGATACAGAAGGAGATAAGCAAACATGGAGATGTTGAATCTGCTTCTGGTCTTGCACTTTGTTGGAAGATGAATGATGGAAGTGTAGCAGCAGTCAGAGCAGTGTGCCGTGTGTCGCTGTTAGAGGAGAATTAGAAGATGAAGTTTAAGAAGTTCATCACGATCATGCAGGCAGCCATAGGGATTGTACCCCTGAACAAACGGGAGCTTCTGCCACCAGGCAGGAAACTGTGGAGACCCCCGGGGTGAGTTAGATCTCTGTGTGTAATTACCGTTTAACATGCATAGAGAGCTTGTGCATAGTAGTAGTGAACTGCATGTTGTAACAACTGCTGGAGCTGTTTATTTCTAACAGATCTATTTCTAAATCCTGATCATGTTTCAGAAATATGGGTACCTGTTAGTGTCTCGTTCAGGGAAGTAACAGATGGATTTTGGATGATTGATAAGTGACCTGTAACATTTCCCTTCACTGAAATGAAAATATGCTTACTTCTAGTGGTATCTGATCATGCAGATAGTTGGTTGAGTTTCTGTCTCCAGTCCGATACAATGGAGATGAATGGAATTTGGTTTATGGTCCTCACAGCATTGGAAAATGACATCAGTATGTCTTTCCAGAAACAATGTCCTAGTTATTGTGGATAATGTAGGGTAGTAGAGGCAGAAATCTCAGATACAGACAAATCAAACTATAGGTACCGCGAGAAGTAAATTTTGAATGTCCCCTTTTGGGGGTGGTTGGACTTAATTAAAACAAATTGACTATTTTTGACAGATAGGTCTCAAGAGTGTATTACATTGGTGGACTGACTGCTTTGAATGTAGGAAGACACCATATTTTTGAGGATTCCGTTATATACTCCTCTGTGCATTGTACCTGGATTATTTTTCTAAATGATTTTTTGATTATAATGCACGATGAAGAAAAGATGAGTCTAATCTACCAATACATACAGTATATCTCATGTTCATATTCATGTATCTTTTCATAGTACTACCAGTCAGTGATGTTCACATAGTGCTAGGTGGCGAAATGTTGCAATCATTTTTTCAAAGCCGGAGTAGTAATTGTTTACTTGTTTTCACTGGTTAGTTAACTACAGTACTTTCAGACAAACCAAGTTGCTACCAGCCGCAATTCACGTAATAGCCTTGCAAGGGTTCAAAAATTAACAGCAGCGTGTTGTATCTTTGACACTAACATGTGCAAATAGGAGCTATTTCCTGTTTAAAGGGGAGAACAGGAAACCCATCCACGTGCCCCATGTTTGCAGGCGGAATGGGTTTTATTTTATTCTGTATTGGTATTAATGCTGTTCTCATCATCTGTCCTTTTGTTCTTTTGTTTTACCTTAAATGTCACGTATAAAAGGGAAGCATCTGTTAAACCGCTTCTGTTTTTTACCTAAAACCAGCTTTGTGTTTTTATGAAATTTGTTAATCAGATGTGAACATTCTTTACTTTGATATACGGCATATGAATGCAAAACCACATACATAATGCATAAAGGCTTCTTTTAAAATTGTACAGTACATATTACATACTTGTTGTTTATACAGTATATATCATAGCCACACTCATTTTACTTTATATACTACTTATTGGTTCTGTCCATACTGTATGTATCATAGCTGCATTCACTCACATTCAGTACTGTACATTTTGTATATTGGATTGTTAATTTGGTATATATCACAGTTATATCCCTTGTTACTACACTACCCCATTGGTTTATTCTACATTCTGTGCATTAAATTATCTCTATATGCACTTTACTACTGTTTGCACTGTCCAATTAGATGCTAAACTGCCTTGCTTTGTACTGGCACTTACTGTGTGCAATGACAATAAAGTGACCTAATCTAATCTAAGACCACATGTTGAAATAATCAGCCTGATGTTCATCACATTGCATAGTAATGTGCCGTTTATGTCAAACAAAGCTGTAAGAATGTGCAGTTACATAGAAACAGCTTATCGTTTTAGATGCTAGAATTGTGCATCACAACATGCACCCAACATCTTCATATCACCATGCTGTGATTCCACTGAAAGGCATTAAACGTTATTATTGAATTATTAGTCACTCAGAGTCAAACAGGCACTAATGTGATGTTGGTTTGGTGAACTATCTATCTATTATACCTCAGTGTGATTGAGTAGTTTCATAGTTACAGCTGATTGAACAGAGGTTTCCCTAAACAACACCCAACCCCTATGTAGGGCCAATACGATGCCTGAGTTTTGGTCCCGAGGTTATCTCAGATCGGGCTTGAGACTTTGAATTCATAACAGAACACCTGCATCACAAACTGGGAGAGTGGACTTTGAAAAGCATTAACCACGCAGGGAGGGTCTAATGAAAGGTGTTTTTGAGTTTTAGCATGTAGGATGTTTTGGAGCTTGATCCATACCAGGGACCCATACTTGCTGCTTTGATTTTGACCATTCTTTGTTTAATCTGTCTTTTGTGAGTCCCCCAACTTTATGGAAGTACAATACTAAATAGCTTGCGTACCCCTTTAATTGGAATGTGGAGGTGACAGGGTACATACACATTGCACAGAGGGCATTCAGTAGGGAGTCAATAGGGGCCCACCCGCATTTTTGCACCAGATCCTCCTAACTAGTCAACGTGACCATGCCCAGTCCTCGGTCTAAATCTTTCTTTTATGTCTTGGAGTGAAGTGAGTCATGTCTTGTCTTACTTGTTCCTGGAGATACCAAGCCCTTCCTCATGTTTTCACTGAAGTATGTGCTTATTGTATAAGGGGCAGCAGGTTTAGTCATGCAGAGGCAATGTGCTTCCTTCAGCCTCAGCTCAGTATCACAGTTGTTCCTGACTGTATCCAGTCAGAACATTTGAATGCATCAGAAACCTCATTTCTGACTCGCTGCCATGAAGTTGAGAAAAAAAGTTGTTTCAGTTCGGTGGAGAACGCCACATGTTCAGACATGTTGTTAGCAATCAGGTCAAACATGCTGCTCTTGAAGTGGGACTGCAGATTATAGTATTATAGTCAGTAGTATGAGTGTGAGTCTGGTCTCCTCTGGCTTTACTCAGAACCATATATGGATGTGGCTTAGTTCTGGGAAACATTTTGTGCACCATTTATAGCTCTACTTTTTCACATCTGATCCTTCGGTCTTTTAAATATTTGATTTACATTTCCTCAACAACCACGGTTTTAGCTGTCGTTCTGGCTGTTGCAGGAGATTCCTCTCGTTCTTAGTCTTTAATCCCTGTGAAAGTGTGTGTGGTTTCTCATCTAGCATTGCTTGTTAAATGTGTAAAAGATTAGATAGAAAAAGAAGACGGAAATATCTCATCAACAATAGGGTGTATTGCCATGGAATCTGGTACAGATTCTGTGGTACCTAGAATTCTACTGAATCCCTCTGACTTTTCCTTTAGCAACACTACCTGGTCAAAGTTCTCACTTGTCCATGAAATATCTACTGGATGTGTTGGCACAACATTTTGAACAGACATTCATGGTTCCCACTTTTCTTCCGCAATGAGGTTGACATTTGTGGTTTTGAGTAAAATGTCTCAAAAACTATTGGATGGATTGTCATGAAAGTTGGTACACACATTCCCCCTCAGGATGAATCGTAATAACTTTGGTGATCGCTTAACTTTTCATCTAGCACCATCAGCAGGTTTATGTTTGTCCAGTACTTTTGGGTTTTATGACATCAGCATGTTGGCATTGTCATTGTGAGCATGTAAGCATTGTTGACACTAGCATTTAGCTCGAAGCATCACTATGCCTCACAGTACAGCCTCACAGAGCTGCTAGTGTGATATAATTTATTGTCCCTGTAGGGAAATTTGTCTTGTACTCAAGTGCTGCACACATACAGCTGCCTCCATAGTAGTAATAATACAAAACATATAAACAAAGCAGCACATAGCAAATCACAACCCCACATTAAACATATTGCACATATTACAAACCAGTGATAACACCATGAAGCTATTGCACAACCTCTGCAGCCTCAAGCAACACTATTTAAAATTTTAGAGGTTGGCACAAATTAGTTTTTAAAACGGTTGAGTTTACATTGGGGTACTTTATGTGGTCTTTCAGAGGGTAAGAGCTCATACTCTGTGTGGAGAATATGAGATGGGTCAGACAATATTCTCTGTGCTTGCCTGAGAACAGACTGCTCATATAGTGTGGCTGTAGACTCTTAGCGTTGTTGCTTGATACTAACAAATATTTAGTAAATCACAAAGCGGTGGATGCTGCATGCCCTGACGTGCGGGGAGGTGCGAGGGCCCGTTCATCGCTGCATGCAGCTTTAATTAATTCTTATCTCTTTAGTACAACTCTTGTACTCTTTACATTTCAACGGACCATTTTTGAATGCTTGCTGTAGAATTTTTTTCATGTATGTTTACTACAGTACCTTCCAGGCAGTCATTGCTTTTCCATTCATTTCCATATAGCATGAAAATAAATTGGCCAGAGTCCGCTTATTCACTTTCATACTCTACGAGCATAATGGAACCCAATGGATGCCTGTGAGGTACGAATATGCATTCAAAAAGCTGAAAGATTTAGCTGTGATGTTATTTAAACATGATTTCTAGTAAATGGGCAAAATGCAAACATGCAGAATCACAGGTATGGTCCTCACAATGTGTTTAAAAAAGGATATTGAAAAGCTTGTATTGATTGTATGCCAGTGTAAATATCTTTGCCCACATCTGCACTTAAAGGGGTAGTCCAGTGATTTAGTATTCCATTAAGTTGGGGGAATCACAAGAGACAGATTTTAAAAAGAATCATCAAAATAGATGCAGCAGTGGCTGAGACATCCTGATTTTCAAGCTGTCAAGCTCCAAGAACACTGCATTCTACATTTCCCATAATGCAACTGGATTGTGTCTTTCATTAGATGCTCTCTGCCTGGAAAATGCCCACGTCTTTCAAACAATGTATAACACAACCTTCTCTTAAAAAATTGTAGTCTCAAAGCCCAAACTGAGATAACCCTGATCAGGGTTAATTTCTCAGACTTGACAAAGCTCCTCTAGAAGACGTTAAATGACTGTTTAACAGGCTGAATAGTTCTAAACGTGAGTAACCTTTTAAGTATAAAATTAGTGGAGTGCCTCTTTAATAATTTCAGAACTACTCTGTAAATAAAAAAAATGGAAGGTCACAGCATACTTTATAAAAGTGACATTTCTAGGTAATAATACTCAGGTCACTGTCATACACTCCTCTGAGTGAATGTTGTAGATTTCTTTTTGAATTTTTTTTTAATGTGTAACACACCTGTAGTAAAGAGTTGTCAGTTAAAAGTGTGCGGTTCTCTCTGTGTGCGTAGGGACCAGCCTGGCTGTGACCAGACCAGCACTGACCTGCTCAAGTCCAGCTGCAAGTTCCGCTGGTCCAGAGAAGCCCAGTACTTGTATCTTCGTCGCCTCTCTTCACGCAGCTACTCGGCTATTATGATGGTACGTTGTTCACATGATGTTTAATGTTGAGGGTGGGTTTTCAAAGTAGAGTATGTGTGTGTGTATGTGTGGTGCTGTTGACTCCCTACTATTTGTTTCAGTGTTTATACCCAACTTGTCTGCACTCATATTTCACCAGTTTTGAATATATAAAACATTAGCATTAGCATTTCTTATGCTACAGACTTCTTAGTTTTGAATCCAGTCACATGGACGCCTGAAGCAGCTATATTCATAATATCTGTTTGCACACATACAACTCAATGAATTTTTCACTGAACACAGAGAGTCATTTATTTTTATATTTCTCCTTTACACTTTGTTATTTGTTATTGGCTGTATGTCGCTGATGTCATTTGAAAATGTCACAGGTCCATCTAGCTTTGGTGATTTTCATGCTCTAATGCCACTTGGATGAGTATGGGTTTCTCTCTTGATAAAGAGTTCATGAATTTTAATCTTATGAAACTCTTTTATAATCCCGTCATTGGATAAGCTGGAAAACACATGCATGCTCCAAAAATTGTTGGTAACCTGCAAACAAGGTTTGGAGATATGAGGTTTAGTGAGTCTGTGTTTCCCAGACTTTCCTCCCTCTTTCTTTATTTGAATTAAACTACACTTTAGTGACGCCTCCTGCATCCAGGATGATGATTAACCAGAGAGACATGTCGTGCCCCGGAAGCTTCATTGTTTTAATGACTTGGTCACACAGATTATTCAGGCCAGTGAAGTTGTTTTGCATTAGGATGGCCTATTTTAAGGTCTATTTCACATATTGCAGTTGATGAGAAATGTGGTGATTTGACATGATTGACCTTAATTTTACTATAATTTTATCATTCATTAGCATATCGTCATTGCTTCATTCTTAAGGCGTTGTTGCTCTAAAGTTAAACATTTTAAATTAAGTGTTGTCCTTTTTGCCAGCACAAAAGCTTCTATCATTTGTTAAAATGGTGGATATTGAAAGGAAAACATTTAATTTGACTTGGTATTAGGAATTTTGGAGGATATTGTGGTTATTGTGGGACAGCTGACCTTTTCTATAGCTGCTCATGTATAAGAGCCTTATATTTTTCACATAGCTCTATATGGCTAAAACTAAGTCCACATACATGTGTGTACTTTTTGTCTGGGGCTGTTTTTCATGGTTTGGGCCCCTTACTTCCAGTGAAAGTACATCTTAATGCTTTAGCATACGATTTAGACAATAGTGTGCTTCCAACTTTGCTGAAGGCCCTTTCCTCTTTCAACATGACAATGCCCCCGTTCACAAAGACATGTCCATCAAGAAATGGTTTTCTCAGTTTGGTATGGAAGACCTTCACTGGCCTGCACAGAGCCCTGACCCCAACCCCATCCAATACCTTTGGGATGAACTGGAACACCGACTGCGAGCCAGGCCTTGTAGCCCAAAATCAGTGTTGGACCTCACTAATGCTCTTGTGGCTGACTGGGACCAAGTCTCTGCAGCCAGGTTCCAAAATCTTGTGGAAAGCCTGAAACCAGAAGAGTTGAGGCTGTTTGAGCAGATTGATCCCCATGGCTTTGAAATGACATGGTCAACAATCACAGACTGTATGGCTTGTGTATGTTCAGTTGTCCACATACTTTTGGCCATCTAGTGTATTTTCAAAACTGAAATTCCTCTTGTTTTCCTCTTGCAAAACAAAACCCATAAAACAGTGGCTGCAGAGTTGGGGTAGTTAGAGAAAAAGAATAAGAAACTATCAATTTTGCCATGTCAAAATATGGGTTTCATCTTTTTGGGGGATGTCATCCTTAATCTTGCTTTGTGTAAAGCAACTAACATTGTTTTTGCCTTTGGAAGGTGGCTGCTGTAACTACATGCTATCCAAAATATGTTTTATACACTCAAACACATTTCTAAAACACATTTCAAATGTATTCTCTCTATCTGCTCAGATGCGTTTTTAAATTGCATGTCTTTCCCCGAATTAAATTCTGCTGCATGCTGTATTCAATCTGTTATTGTGCTGTCTGTCTGGGAGCCGCACAGCAGGCTCCCTAAAAAATCAATGGGACAATTTGGACGGATCCATGTCAGCGGTATTAGGGGTGCAAGCCCCCACCATACGTGTGCGTGTATATAATGTCATCGCCGGTTCGTTATGACTGATAACCAAATAAATAGTGTTTCAAATCTAAACGAGGTTGAGGTTATAACACATTGTTTTAGTTTCCTGTTATCTATGACGGTTGCTTTTGAAACCCCACCACCCCCACTCTCATTGGTATAATCTGAACAAAGCTAGAAGTCGTAGGCGCTAATTTTTGCTCTGAATGTCTGGTTTTAGTAAGTAAAGTGCGATATTTAAAGTAAACGACACTTTTACACTTTGAAACTCTCAGTTTCTTCAAAACGTTGACCTATATCCCACCGGAAACGTCTAAACTAGTTGGAGTTTTTAAGTACCAGTCCCGGACAGTTCAAAGTGCGTGATGCCAGTAAACGGAGGGGGGCTGCTCTCTCTGAGCAGATACGCAACTCAGTATTTCACCGTAAGTACTTCCACAGCCAAATTCAAAATATTCATAAATACAGAAGTCAACAGATAATACTGCTGACATGCTTATGTTACATTGTTTTGTATGTATGTTTTTGAGGTGGAGTAGTTAATTCAGGTGTTTCCATGAATCCCTGTTGAAGCCTGTTGCATCCTGCTGCACCTGCTGTGATAGCTGATCGCCTGCTGTTAGTAGAAACACGTTCTCCTGTTTTAAACGTTGTTTTGACCATATAACTCTTATTGATATATCGACTTTTCCCTTATTTGGTCGCCTGTTCTCATTTACAGTGCGCTCAGCCATATCTGTCTGTCCTTTGATGGTCAAAACAACACCTTTGCTCCATTTTGTTTTTCCATTTAATTACCCCCCTTTTTCAAGGAGCAACATTTAACGGCGGTGCAGCCCGTAGTGCATTACAAACTAAAGGCTACAAATGTCCAAAGTTATTAGAATGGCTTTATTTTTAAGTTATTCGTGTACTGGGTCGTGTTGTTCTTTCTTGTGCCTCACGGTGTAACGCGGCTCTGTCCCCAGTAGGGGGCAGACTTGTTCAACTTTTCTGTTATCAGTTGCCAGCAGCACATGGAGACTTTCAGGCTGCCTAATCAAGGATTGTTGGGTAGTTTTGAGTTAAAAAGACATACAGTAAAATGTGCCTTATTTACACAAACTTCTCCCCCAAAAAGTTCCTAAGACTTAAGTGGAAGTTTTAAATTTGAACTTGAACTATGATTTCAGAATCTTACACAGTGCAGTCAAATTTCAACACAATTTCACAAAACATGTCAGTTTTTCTGTAAGCAGTTCCCAGCTGCCTTGCTATGGGTACTGCAACTAGTATATAAAACTTCCAAACAATACCAGCTCCACCTGAGCTGAAACCGGTTAGCTGATCAATTGATTAGTTTGGAGAAAATTAATTGGCGAACAGTTTGGATAATCAATAAATCATCTGGGTCCTTTTTCAAGCAAAAATATCAAACATTCTCTGGGTCCAGTATCTTCCACGCGAGGATTTGCTGCTTTTCTCTGTTTAATATTATTGTAAAATGAATATTTTCTAAATTATGTATCGATGATAATAAAAATGCTTTTCATTTGTTACTCTACTGAGAACTAAGGCGCAAACATCCTATTTGGCACAAACCCCTTTTATTTGTCATGAAATGCCATAGAATTAATGTGGAAATACATTTGTATTGTGGACATTTTTCCTTACTCAGTAATTCATCTCAAAATCCCCCAAATTGAGTGAGTTAGTGAGAACCACTAAAACAACCAAAGAAAACAAACGACTGTGATTTTTGAGGAACGTTTGAATTTGAATGTCACCCAGAGAGACTTTTATTTCACTTCAGTTTTCTGAGCTATGACTAAAATCTCCCCACGCATTCTATGTTTCTGTTTTTTGAAAAGAGTCGACTCCTTCTCTGAATAATTAGTTTTTTAAGTCACGTCCTGTGTGGATGACCCAGTATTTCAACCTCCCTCCTCATTAGTGAAAATGTGTTTTGTTATGTAATGGCCAACACTCAGGAGGAGTTATCCAGCAGGCCTGCCTGCGAGCAGCCATCATAATCATATCACACAGTACAAGAAGACGGTCTGATTAAAACCTGGTTTGGCCTTGGCCCGGAGCACTTCCATCGACTGCTTCTAAGTCGTTTATCTTATTTTGGCCTTTCTTGTGCAAAGGGATGTCAAATAAACAAAACAATGAAGCAGAACTTGTTAATGATTATTTTCTTTACTGGTGCACATTTTTCACCTCGGCTGAGCATTAAAAACAAAATACCTTTCTTCTGCCTCAATCCTCACACACGACCCCGACAATGTACAGGGTGTTGGTTTGAAAGGTGGGACAGTTTTCTCTGTTGTAGCTCCAGTTTGTAATTTAGCCTGACAGGAACAGTGTGTTTGGACAGCCCAAACATTGTTTGGAAATATGCATTTATGAAATGTTAGTGCTATTATAAATCATAATCTTTTGAGCCTCCAGATACAACAAGAGAGATCTCACCTACAATGCCAGTAAAATGTTTACATCTGATCCTACCAGCATTCGTAAAATCTAACTATAAAACAAATTGTCACTTTTCAAACATACTGTGTACCCTGCCCTGTTTAACTTGGTTCAAGAAAATTATTTTTCTTTTTTCCACTTGGTTTGGTAAGAACCGTTTAAGATGAAATTCCAGATGGACATTTCAAATGGCAGTGCCACAACACAGATCCTCTGTTCTTTTCTCTGTAGTGTAAAGGTAGCGTTTGTCCGAGATTGTCCTCCCAAAAAATACATCTGTATACGTTGTCTGTGCAGCAGCTTTTTGCGACCCATATTTACGTTTGTCTTTCCGGCGACCTCTAGTGGCCGTAGTAATTATGACGGGAGCAAAGGTGGAAGTCCGGTGAGGTAGTATAAAGAGGGACAAAGTCCATGTAGGGAGGAGGTCGAGGTATATGGATGGGTCAAACAACACAGGACTTTCACCCAGGAGTCCGTTGTTTGTGTCCCGAGTGAAATCAAAAGTCAACCTTGACTCATTTTAAGTTAAGTACATGCTAAACTTTACTTACTAATGTACTTATTTTAACCCAAACTATAATCTTTTCCCACACCTAACCAAGTAGTTTTGGTGCCTAAACCTAACCAAACTGCAAACTGTTTCACAATGTTAACTGCGTGTTTATTATTGTTACCATGACGACGAAGGTCTAGTACGCCTATATATGTTGTTTTTCTGTTTGTCAATGACAAACTACCTATTCTGTCGTTTAGGTTGGAGGACTTGTTGGTTTGTCCTGTTTTCATTCAAACAGTCCTGTCGGTTGTCTGCAGTCTCCCTGCTGCTGCTGGTCCTCTGGCTTCCGCTTGTAGGCCAGCACAGAAGATCAAAAAAGTGGGTTATGATGGGTGAGCTGCCAGTTCGAGTCGTGCCCCTGTTTCAATAAGCCTGGGCCTGAGATGTCAGCGGCACAAAGATCAAAGATTTCACTTTCCACTTTAGTATCCCCCCAAAAAAACCCTAACAACTTAAAATCCCAACCGTTGTGCTGTCACTAACTCAGATTTGCACTCTGCGCACGTTTAGTTTGTCTTTGCTGGTGTGTGAATCATCTCTAAAACTTTAAAGAGTGTCTGATATATCTTAGGAGACATCAAACCCAAAATGTGTGGTGTGATTTGTAGTTGTGTTTGTGGATGAACACTTGGTGTTTAATCACCGCGTGCCTGTGCAGGAGTTGGTGTGCCTCTGTGTTTACACAGTCTGCAGACGGTGGGATTTGTGCTGAATGTAGGCCAGCAGAATCCCTCTTACGTCAAAGGCAGGCAGGCGGGCAGATGCAGGAAAGAGAGCTGCTGGTGGTTGTGCAGCTGTGGCCATGGAGGAGGCTGTGGCGCACATCAGTCCGCCAGAGCACCGCTGGCGGTGAACAGGGAGGGACGCAGATAGGAAGAGACGGAGAGCGCCAGCGATGAAGACCGTCCTCAGTCTGCACAGGAAATGGGCCCATGCCGTCAAGACCATACGTATCCTTCAGGGGCTCGTGAGTGAGATTCTGCTACCACGGCTCAGATTTGATCTGATCTGTAATGGCCAGGCAGCTGGACCTGTCGGGTTCTGTAATGGACCTGAGTGGGGGGTTTTTTATCTTTCAGAAATGGATTGAGTAGAGGTTTGTTCTGAAATGAGGGATCCAGATTTGCAGAAAAGTGGCATCAACTCTTATAAAATGATAATTTGGGATCAAAATGAATTATGGCATTTTCAAAGGGTAACTGGCAGTGTAAGTAGTCAAAATCAAAACTGACTCTGGTACATGCTTGTAGAGAAATGGGGGTATGGTCTGTGTTTTTGGATTTTGGAAATCAACTTTCACTACTTCTTAAATGATGGATCCTCTTTTTTTGACAAAAGTTAGTTCGTACTTCCTTAGGACTTATTGATTAGTCACTTAACAGAAAACGAGTGATAATCAATTTATTTTGTTTAGTTAAAAAAAATGTAAAAAGTACTGACTTTTACATCAGCTTCTCAAAGGCAAAGATTTGGTTGTTTTTCACTTTAATACGATTTAATATCTTTTGGGGGGTTTGACTCCGTCGGACAACAAAACCTATTTCGTGGCAGTTGGTTTGAGCTCAATAAATTCAAAAACAATTGTTGGATCAATTGATAATGAAGGTTATTGTTGGTTGCAGCCCTAGACTTTGCTGAGTTGTCAGTTTTTTTTGTTTTTTATAAATCACTTGATATTCAGCAAGCGTGTATGTTATGGTTGACTTCTGTCTGTCAGAGGAATGACAGCTGCTTTCATCCGGAAGTATTTTCAAGAGCTTGTTAAAGAACACTAGCTGATGTTCAAGTGTTCTCATTGATATTTAATCGACCTGAGCCAGAAGTTTCTCAGTCCAGCTTGTCGTAGCTTGTGCCCAGCAGAGGCCCGTCATTGTTCTTCTAGGAGCTCCCGCTTGTGTAACTTAATGAGCTGGCTGTGTCGTTACATCACGTAATACATTATTAATCTGTTCAGTGAAATCAAAACTACCCATGGTAATCTTTCCTTTCTCTCCACAGAACCCGGTCATGGAGGAGATCGTGTGGGAGCAGTACACCGTGACCTTGCAGAGGGTGAGTCCATCTGCACCAGAAAAACACACCAGACCTCGTCTCATTACAGTATTTACATTTCAGCCATAAACACAGGCTGTTCTGCCCAGTGCTTCACAGGGGGTGCATTTAAATAATCAGTTTGACCCGCTGCAGTCAGCTAACAGTTAAGAGAGCAAACAGACTTTCTTTTGTCCTCTGAATGAGAGACTAGTAAAAATAGGCAATCAAGAAAATTCTTTATTAATTAAAAAGGAGAGTTAATATTGGACTTGGCAGGGGGAATTTGGACTCAGCTTTTCTAAAAGGCTGTTTATAGCCCTGTATTTAACATGTGCTTCAGATGGCTTTAAAATGGTTAATCAATTTGTCAGTTGAGAGAAACTATAACAATAACATCTCTGAGGGTTGATTTCAGTTAATTATCAAGTAAAATAACCAATCCTTGGCGTGTATTTAATGTGAAAATCTCATTTTACTGAGGTTCTTCAATTCAACAAAATAAATTACCTTGAGATCTTTACTAAGCAATAAGCTGCAAAGACAGGCTGATCAGCTGTCCGACACTATTTGAAAAAGAGTCCAGATTTAGGACCTTGCAGCATCCAAATGAACACACAGGTTGGGATAACATAACTGCTTAAATGATCAGGGTGCACAACTGCACACACAGTTTTTGGTCTAGTTCTCAAATACGATTTATGAATTGATGTAGCTTTTCAGTGCTTTTCATGACTGCCCTGTTTTGTGAAAGACTCGTCGGAAATAAGTGCAACAAGAACGTGTGTAATATGGCCCAACTCCAACTGCCAGTTCCTTATTCGCACATGCTTTGAATTGCACTTTACAGGTTAATTATTTACCTGAGTTGAATTCTCGAGGAGGCAGACCGTTAAATTAGCTAAATAAAATGACAAAAATGGTCAAAAAAAACAAAACAACCGGCAATTGGCTGAGTCCATCGCCGATATATTTGTCCAATCGCCCAACCTTAAAAAAATTAATACTTCAGACTCGGTGAGGAATCATAGTTAAAAGTTTGGAATCTGGTAACTTGTGTTTAGGACTGTATTACTCAACATGGACCCACACCAAAGCAATGCTTTTTTCTATATTGATAAATATTAAACCCTTTTTTTATTTAACGAACAAGCCAGAGTTCTCAAATCTTAAATGTTATTCAAACATAAACAGCTATACAAGAGCTTTGTCCAAATAAAATACAGTCTAAATTGGCAAAGGTAAGATTTAAATCCGGAGCTATTTGATCAAGATTACGACTCTGACCAGATTCAGTGCCAGCTGTCGAAACAATTCCAACACTCTGTGCTATTGACACATTCTAGTTGACAGTAGAAATAATCGCTAGTTACAGCCATGTTGCATCTTCGTGGCACATCTCGCCACCAGCCAAGTGAACCAGGTCCAACGCTGTTGTTAAAGTTGAACACGTGTGCGACTATGTGAGCAGAGCAAACCAGTTGAGCTTAGGTAATCATCCTGATGAGCTCATTGTCCCGTGCTGCGGTGAACCGAAGCCAGAAAAGCAGATTTAGTGCAAAAAGGTCCTTTTCTGCAGGCGTGTGACCCCCAACTCTCAACCCCACCACAGCCAGCTGTCACACTCTGCTTTGTACACCTATTTTTTTTATTCTCTTCTACCATTTGTTAACCGAGTAGCATTTTTAAATATGTTGCTCCTACTGCTGCCTCTGTCCCCCAAACATCTCTCATTTGTGTAAAGAAAAAGACCTGATCTGTAAAAGTCTACGAGGCTTCCATGAACTTGAAACTCAACATTCATGATAATATTCATTGCATACCATAATATAATGTAACATAATATTCATCTGCTCTTTGGCCAGTGTTACAAGACATACTTAATTCATCACAAACAATGCACATGGATGCATGGATTTAATCGTGGCGTAAACGTGCCACACTCGGCCAAATGGATCATTTTCACCTGCAGGTTAACTTTTAAAAGAGAGACAAAAGGCAGAACAACACTGAAGTACATATAGCAAGTTGGGCTGCAACTAACGATTATTTTTATGATTAATGGATTAATCATTTTAGTCTGTAAAATGTAAAAACAATTGTGAAAATGTTCATCACATTTTCCCAGAGCCCAAAGTGACACCTTCAAATTGCTTCTTTTGCCCAACCAACAGTCCAAAACCCAAAGACTCTTCATTCACCAACAAAGGTTTGACATTCTTACTTGAAAAATTACTGAAAATATTAATTGATTATCAAAATAGCTGGCAATTAATTTTCTTTCCATCGATAAATGGACTAATTGTTGCAGCTCTAATAGCAGGATGCAGAATAAACAAAAATTAACCATTTAAAACACATTATAGAAGAAATGTAAAGGTGCATATGGTAATTATAACTTAGTAGTTATACATTATAACTGCACAGAACAGACAATGCTTAACATTACAAAAGACAACAATAGTGCTATAAGTAATTATAGGCGCATATACAGCAGGCACATAACATACACAAAACATGTGAAGCACACAAGGCAAACAATATTAAACATTGCTTTAACTTGCAACAGACTCTGGGAACTAGAAACATGACAGACAGGTCTGATCTAACTGACAAACAAATGTGTGTGATGCTGATCTTTATAGTTATTGTCACAATAACTGACCAACTGTGATAGTCTGACTGCACAAGACATGCCTCAGTTTCCCACCAACCTGAGTCAATTGTAAGTCGATTAAGACTGCAGGAAGACTAGTTGGAAAAAGACAATTTAAAAAGCTCAAAGTAAATAGACTGTAAATGGTTGAAACAACCAGTTTCTGTCACTCCAAATAGCTGTAGTATAAATGAAAGCCATCCTTTCTGTGTGGCGGTAGGTTTGGAACCACTGATGTACAGTACCAGGAAGTGGGAGTGAATGATAGCCATTCTCTCACAGGCTTTATTAAGAAGGCACCATAGATATCCCAGGACACACACATTTACAACCTGTTTCATCATCACCATCATCTCTTACCTCAACTGCTAGTGGAAAACATAACGTAACACAGTGGCAGGCTTCCTTGGCTTTACAGTAATTTTTTTTTCTTTTTTTAGATTATTTTGGGGCATTTATGCTTTTATTTAATACTGATAGTGGAGAGACAGGAATTGTGGGGAAAGAGAGTAGGGGAATGACATGCAGCAAACTGGGGACTCGTTGCTCAGGGCATTTGCACCCTAACCACTCGGCTGTCAGGTCGCCCCTGCTGTCATTTTCATAAAACGCTTTCATACCAGTGTGGGGATTTTCCTGGTTTCACTATTGTTGAAAAACGACATGCCTGTTTTTCTATTGGGAAGAGAATACTATCTGGCCTCACAGGATTCGTACAAAGTCTTGAAAGTTTAGAAAATGCTTAAATTTAACCGTTATGTATTCAAGGTTAGGAATATGCTTGAATTCGAATAAACTCCTTGAAAAAAATTTGATTTTAAACATAATCTGGTGTTTCATCTACGCAGTCACTCATCTTTTACTGTCTGAAATGAAACGATGCCATCGTCATATTTGTTTGTTGTCTGCTGCCGTTTATAGTAACAATTTAGATGTGATGATGAATTTTTGGTTGAGGTACCTTGCAAGTGCTTGGAAAGTGCTTAAATGTTATTCTTAGAACGCTGTACAAACCCCGTTTTCAAAAATCAACAAAGCATGTCAAACATCCAGTTTAAAAAGAAAAACTATTTGATTTTTTGCTTAATATTTCAATAATAAAAATATTATCAAACAGGAAATAATAGATTTTTAAGATTATTCTATCAGAGCGAAAAAAAACTGTTTGTCTTGTTCATTTTTGCCTCCCGTTTGTTTCTCTGCTCGCACTTTCTCCCTCCCTCTGCCTCCACGACCATCTGCTAGAGACAGAGGGAAGTGGTGAATTGTATGGGGTTTTTTTTTCTAGGTACAAATGGGAGGGATGGGATAAAGAGACAAGGTCATCAAATCTCTGACCTAATCTCATCTGGGCAAACTGGGGCAGGTAGAATCAAAAAAGCAAGGAGCCTTTCAAAACAGAGAGCTTTGTAAATGAAAATCACACCTGTATGCTGATGTGCACACTTGAGAACATTATGAAGACAAGCATTAGTTCTTAATCACGCACGACGCAGACAATGGACATCTAGGCGCTGAACTGCTGCACAGACATACATGACTCCAGTATGCACAACTGTAATCACAAGCAGAGTCAAAATCCCTTTAATCGCCATGAACAATACGCATACAGCCATGATAATACAGAGTGAGCTGACACACACCACAGGGATTACAGGACCTCTCTCACACACACACACACACACACACACTGTAACACAGAATAGATGGAGACTCCTCATGATTTACATGTTTTCTTTTCTTGTTCTCAGGATCCGAAGATGGGCTTTGGCATCGCGGTGTCAGGGGGACGAGACAACCCAAACGAGGACAGTGGCGAGACGTCCATTGTGGTGTCCGATGTCCTGCAGGGAGGACCGGCTGATGGCTTGTTGTTGTGTGTACTGTTGTTGGTCATAATGTAGTATAAATCCCGGAACTCCACACAATAAAACTCCAGCCATTCAGTTAGGACAGATGCTGTTGGAGGCTTTGTTGTAACACACCTTCTGTTTTGACCAGTTTGTCTGTGTTTATATAACATTTTGTACAATATACGTCCCATTCAATAGTGGAATTACATGACCCCTTATAAACCATTTGTACTGGGGCACTTTCCCATTAATGTCCCTGTATGTATTAGACCGTGGAGGGCAAAAAACATGTTTAGCAGGACCAGTTTATATCAGTGTTGGATTTACAGAAATGTTGCATCTATGTGAGGTAGGGCTGCATTTATTTTTGTTGTCAAATGTCTTGCTTTGTCCGACCAAGAGTCCAAAACCCAAAAATATTTAATTTATTATCATGTAAGACCAAGAAAAGAGGCAAAAAAAATGTTTTGGGCTTTTTGCTTGAAAAATAACGATTTGTCGATTATCAAAATGGTTGCCGATTAGTTTTCTGTCAGTCGACTAATCAATTAATCAAATAAAAGTCCCAGCTGTAATGTGAGGAAGCACCTTCATTTGGCTAATATTTAATTCACAGGATTTGTCTAAAACAGACATTCCATACATCCATATCTGGTCAATTTCTCCAAAACAAACTCATGACTCAATCAATCAGTATAACATTTGTATTTACTTTTATGTGACAACTGACAACAGGGATTGGTACTGGACTAGTAGTCCCTAATGTGTTTTATTTTTGAAGTGAACATTCACATTTAGCAACCTGAGAATACCTAAAATAACTTAACTGTGTTTTACAGTTTAGCATGTTTAGCTTATATCAGTGTGTGTGTGTTTAGTGAGAACGACCGAGTGGTGCAGGTGAACGCCACCCCCATGGACGGGGCCATCCACTCCTTTGCTGTCCAGACCCTCAGGAAGTGTGGCAAAGTAGCAAAAATAGTAAGTAAGCCTTTTGGTTTGTGGTTTGAACCTACTTTTTGTTTAGTTACTTGGTGAATAATGCAGAAGTATTCGTTGAAGTTGCTTACCATGCGAGTGTGATGTTGTGGGTTGGGAACTGGCTTGGGAACTGGCATCACATGTATTGATCCCACTCTGTCTCCTAGTATTTCCTCTCTACTTTCAGCTCCAAAACAGGCCACAAACTAAAGTGACCTCTGACCTTTTTGTTTTTATTGAAACAATCTGTGTTTATCAACAGACAGTCAAGAGGCCCAGAAAGGTTCCCGTCAATATGCTGAACCGTCCCCCATCACCTGATGACAGAGTCTTCAACAACGACTACAATGACGATTACAACTACGAGCAGGACGGCCGCAGTGTGTACAGTGCGCGGGGCCACAGCCCGGAGAGGGAGCGAGGCGGGGGAAGCTACATGGATTCTGGCTACCAAACACGTGAGCGTGACTATGACCGGCGGGAACGTGGCAGGAGCATGGAGAGGGACCTGAGCCCGGACCGGCAGTACAGGAGAGACGGCAGCAGAGGTCGCACTTTGGACAGAGAGCGCAGCCCAGAACGCCCCTACAGGAGCGACCACTTGCTCGCCCGCGAGTACAGTCCGGACAGAAAGTACCGAAGCGAGCGCGCCTTAGACCGAGACTACAGTCCCGATCGGCGCTACCGCAGTGAGCGAGCCCTCGACCGGGACTACAGCCCAGACAGGCGCTACCGAAGCGAGCGAACTCTGGACCGCACCAACAGCCCAGACCTGCGCCACAGACGTGACAGCTACAGCCCGGCTCGGGGCCACGGATGGGACCCCAGCTTCGAACAGGGACGTGAACACATCCCCAGTGACCCGAGGAAGTACGACGACCCGCTGAAGCGGAGCGGGAGCAAAGACCGCTTGGAACGCTCTCCGTCACCCGCTGCCATGCCCATCCCTCTGCCCCGCCCCCCCCGGGATCTGGAGCCACTGGAGAAACCCCTAAATGTACTGCTGCTGAAGAACCGGCCCAACGAAGGTGAGAAACCACCAAATCCTGTTAGTTACTCTTGTTTGGCTGTTAGACTCCATTCTGAGAAACCAAATACGTAGTTTGTACTTTTTCAAACAGGTAATGTTTTTTACCAACAAGTAGGGCTGGGTATCTTTTTTGACATTTTAAAACTTTTTTAAAGTTTGACATTTTAAATTACCAGCTTTTCGGTACTGATGCCAAAACGAGAAAACGATTGCGTTCAACAAACGAAGGCAAACTAAGTTCCAAAATGTTAAATGGCATGTAAGAACTTGGACTAAATCAAATTCTGTCTAAAATTGTCTTTTCGATTTACTGTGAATCCGTATCTGATCATGGAATAAGTAAACAAGAATATGAGTCAGATCATATGGAGTCATAGGAGTGCCATAAAAATAAATGTCGAAATATAAAGACAAATAACAAAATGTAAAAGAATAATTATAAGCATTTATTTGTTCATTTATTTTTGTATATATTTATTTATATATATTTTTAGCAATAGGGTAAAAGTAAAAGCAATAGGGAAAAGAATAAGGAAAAATACAGGGATGAAAATAAATAAATGACATAAAAATAAATAAATACAAAAATTTAAAATATATATACAGAAATAAATGTGAAAAAAAATGAAAATGCTTATAATTATTCTTTTATATTTTTCCTATTTGTCTTTATGTTTCCACATTTATTTTCTTATTCTTTCACAGATTTATTCTTTTTTTATGGCACTCCTATGACTCCATAAGATCAGACATTGGATGCCAGTTGTCTGGACATCTGGGAAGTTTCCAAAAACTGATCAGACTAGACATGATAAATGTCTAAATGTATTTGTATACTATACAAACACGATTCTTTTTACCATCTTTTTCAGAGTATGGCCTTCGTCTGGGCAGTCAGCTCTTCATCAAAGAGATGACCAACACAGGACTTGCCAGCAGAGATGGGAACCTGCAGGAAGGGGACATTATATTAAAGGTAGGGTCAAGGTTTTTTCTCAAATTGCAGATTGTGAACAAGCATCAGATTAGGATTACATATAATGATTATGTTAATTATTGATTAATCTCTTATTATTTTTTGTTTAATATTTTACTCCTCTAAATGTCAAAAATGGTGAAAAATGCCCATAACAAGTTTCCAGAGGACAAAGGGACGATTTGAAAAAGCTTATTTTGTCCAACCAATGCTCCAAAGCCCAAAGATATTCAATTTAGGATGATATATAAAACAGAATAAAGCAGCCACGTCTCACTCGAGAAAACTAAACAGAGCAAATATTTAGCATTTTTGCTTGATAAATGACTACATAAATCTGTTATCAAAATAGTTTTCGATAAATTTTCCCCTGCGGCCTGATTCAAACTTCTGGTGTAGGGGGTTTGGTCATTTAGGATGCTGTGTATCTTATTGGAAAAATCAAAAGAAGGGAAAATTTCTGTCACCTTTTTATTGTATGGAAGCATCAAACCTCTCTTTGTACTTAGTGCAGTGATAAGCATTTGACTCTGTCCTGATTTCCTCTCTCTCTGTCAGATTAACGGTACGGTGACAGAAAACCTGTCTCTCAGCGACGCGGGCAAGCTGATCGAGAAGTCTCGTGGGAAGCTGCAGCTGGTGGTGCAGAGAGACAGGCGGCAGGTGCTGATCCGCGTCCCCCCAATGGTCGACAGCGACTCGGAGCTCGATGGTGAGAGACCCTCGAAACTGAAAAGCAGCAGGTCCTATCCAGCGTAAAGGCACACCTGGCGATTGGCCACCATCATCATATATAAACCTACTGCATATGAACTTCATATGAATCAACTGTGGAAACATTATTGCTGTTATTGTTCTTGTATGTGTCCACCTTCATAAAATAAAGGTTTTACTCACACATCAGTTTTTAGTATTTAATGTGTACAAATATTTTACAAAGCAGTACTATGAACTAACCAGAGATTCACCAAACCATCATCATTATTCCTCTGTCACACTTACTCACTCTTTTATACCTGTTTTTAATGTCACATGACCAGATGGTGTGCTGTGATTGGTCAGAATCAATCTAGATAAGTGGTGTGAGTGGATTGTTCGCTGACCAAATGTTTTTTTTACAGGGAGGAGGGGGGATAGCCGGAAGACTTGTGACCCACTTTGTCTGGTTTTGGGACTCCGTGTGTGTGTATGTGTGAAAGTGCTCACTCGCTTTAGGCAGGGTGATCTAATCCCCCCCCCCCCCCCCCATTATAATCCTGCTATTGGATATGACAGAATTTCATTATGTTAAGGTTAGCACCGCAGCAGCCGTTCAGGATCCCTCACTGTAAAGATCTCTGAGAACAATAGGGAATGTGTGTGTGTGTGAGAGAGAGAGAGTGAGGATTTTCAGCTCTGCAAGGTTCAAATCACCTGAAGTGCATCTACTTAATTTTACTTTGTAATTTTATTGCTTTGTTTCATCAATCCTGCCACGCTAAAATACATGGAAATGTAATCTAGCCTTAAAAGTTTAAAATATCTTGGTGAGTTTTTGTGTTCTTCTAAATTATCAAGACCCTTAGAGTTGGTACATATAATTACTGGGCATACTCCACTTTGTGTGGTGATGTGACCTTCATTTGTCTGGAACCTTTCGTGTGTGTTTATGCCTTTTCTGCTCCCATGACCTGTGGGCCATTTGAATCATGTAAAAGCTGTTATGTATTTAAAAAATACAAGCGCATCAAGGAGAAATTAAACATTTTACTCTTTTAGAGATGTTTTTAGTGTTCGTTACCTGAACTTGAAGACAATTCGGAACCCAAAGACCTCAGAGACACTTCAGTCTCAGTTGCTTTGGAGAGGTTACGATATTTTTCAACCTGTTTGTTGTTGTGTGTTGCAGATATCTCCGAGATCGAGTCGTACCGTTCGTACTCTCCGCAGGATGACAGGCGGGGCCACCACTCCGACCTCTCCTCCCACTCCTCCAATGAGAGGCTTAGAGAGAAGCCCAGGTAAGCTGTCATTAAATCTTCCACCATGGGAATTGAACTGCTTGATTTAGAGTTTTGTTGTGGCCAGGAGCTGCAGAAATTTTTACATTATCTTTTAGATGATCAAAGCCACAAAGAGTCCAGCTTTACTAAAATATCCCCAGTGATTTTTATTATCTGTGTGCTGTTAAATACCGCAGAAAAATCAGGATAATGCAGGATTATGTTGATTTATGCTTCATGAAGCTTAGCCAATCCATCACATTAAATCAAATCAAAAGAATTCTGGTGGTGATAATTATGATTTAGTTTTTCTAGTCTTGGATTTTAATATGAGGAGGAATTTCTCTGCTTTCACTAAGTGCTGTAATGTTTGACTTGTCTGTATACCAGTATTTATTTTTCATCAGCCATTTTGCCATTTATCATGATAGTATTGACTGACAGGGCCTTTTGGGGCTGAGGTTTGGGGGTTGCAACAGCTGAACTGACGTTGTGGCCGCCAGAATGTCCTATTAGACACATTCTGATAGTTGAATTTGTGATGTTAGCAGAGAGGACCCGCCCAACAGGCTGGCAAAAATGGGCGCCATGCCGACACCATTCAGAGGTCCCGGCCGAGCTGTAGAAGACACACACCCTTTGCAGGCAGAGAGGGAGGAGCCACGACCAGAAACACCACCAGGTTAACATGCAACTCCCTTTGAATATATAAAGCTTAGATTATGAACCAGTTTTGAGTAGATGTAAATGTGAATGCTGCAACTTGAAAACTTTCTTTTCTGTTTCTGCAGTACCATCAGTCACTGTCCCAAAGGTTCATGCTCCTCGTAAGGTGCCACTAAAGCCAAGCTTAGAGGACCAGGAAGTATATGGGTCAGTATATCACAGATAGTTATTCAGGGTGACACTGTCTAGATTTCTGACCACACATCTGTTTGATCAGCTCTCTCTGGGTTCTTAAGCCAGAGAGCCATAGTTGGAACTGAATATGAATTTGCTGTGTTTATTTCCTTCCTTTTTTGTGACTATGTATAATGAAATTTTGCTGTCATCGTCCAGGCCGAACACGGTGATGGTGCGTTTCCAGAAAGGTGACAGCGTGGGTCTGAGGCTGGCAGGGGGAAACGATGTCGGCATCTTCATCGCTGGCGTTCAGGAGGACAGCGCGGCTGAGCAGGAGGGTCTCCTCACAGGAGATCAGATCATGAAGGTGAGACTTCTTTTACTCCTCATTAAAAACCTGCAGATATTTTTTTTTCTCTTTTTTTATTTATGTGTACCTACACCCCTAGCATGGTTTTGCTTGTCCCGTTTGTCTTGCCTTGTCTGTCCGAGGGCATCCCACATACATATAAAAAGTGTACACTTAGTACTAACTCTCACTTCGTGGGGGTGGATCTGGGAGGGGGCGCGGTTCTCACAGTGACCCAACCACACCTCTGTCGGAGAAAACATGTTTGCAAATCCAGGGGAGGCTGGTAATGTACTGTATTGCACTGTATTGTGTCTCTTGCACTGTCTAAAAAAAATATAAAAAAGCTATTCTATATGAAATAATATAAAAACCTGCAGAAAAAACCTTCAGATGACTCAACAGCACAAGATACTGAATTAGTTAATCAGGATCCCTATTACCAGGGTGTAGGTAATGCCAACTATTGAATAGTAGTACTATACTGTAAATAAAGCATGAAGACATACAAGAGAAAGGAAAAATTTAAGTTACGTAAAAAACAAATCATTGAAGGCACAATCCATGTGGTAAAAGTAAACCAAAGGCAGGATTAGAATCTGCTATTACCCCCACTTTGATTAACTGATTGGGCATATAACGGATTATTGTGTGTTGCATCTCAGGTAGCAGTTGAAGATGGGCTGAACTGAGAAGTAATCAGCCCTTTTTTTAACTCCTATTTGATCTGCTGGTCATGTTGTATGTAAGTCTATTCGATACGATACCACTCTTTCTAATGGTATTTCTTGTCTGTTTTGTCTGTTTCAGGTGAACAACATGGACTTCAGAGGCATGGTGCGTGAGGATGCTGTCCTCTACCTCCTGGAGATTCCCAAAGGAGAAGATGTAACCATTCTTGCTCAAAGCAAACCTGAAGGTACTGTACTGTATAGCTCATGGCTGCTAATAAAACTAATACAAATATGTATTGCTATTAATAACAAAATGGTCAAAAACAAAAGATAAATACTGCAAAACTTCTGTTGTGCTAACTTAATAAAAAGGCTGAAATGAATTCAGCGCCTTGTGCGGTGTAGTCCAAATTAAGGTGCACAATCACTGTATAGCTGATTCATTTAACTGGCCACACCGATGGCAATGTCAAGTTGGGTGTCATCTGTAACAAACATTTATGCTAGATTTTTGGATAACTTTGCAAAGATACATCATATAGATGGAGAAGATAGCAGTGGGCCCAGAATTGAGCCCTGTGGTACACCAAATCCACTTTATAATACTGTGAGGTTGAGTCATTTATTTAATTGTAGTTTAGTTTTGTGGGCTTTAGTACAAGGATTATGCCTTGTGACACTTCGTGAAAGGATAGGCCCAGGATGACAGGAGTTTTTTTTTTTTTTCATTTGTTTTCTTTTTCAGTGTACAAGGACATTTTAGCATCTGGCAGAGGCGACTCTTTCTTCATCAGGACCCACTTTGAGTATGAGAAGGAGGCTCCTCAGAGCCTTCCTTTCACCAGAGGAGAAATCTTCAAAGTGACGGACACGCTTTATGATGGCAAACTGGGCAACTGGCTGGCAATCCGCTCTGACAAAGACAACCAGCTGCTGGAGAAAGGAATCATCCCCAACAAGAGCAGGTGTGTGCAGGGGTCGTGGTTGTTTTATTGTATTTGTTAAATCAATTGTGCATCTGTAATGTTAGTGTTGGTCATGCCACAGAAGCACAAATTCCATTTCATTCACTTGCTGTGGATCGGTTGCCAATAACTGAATCTTCCGATCAACTCTACAGTCCAGCATTACAAAGCTCTGCTTCATCAAGAGTAGTTACCAACATGTAGTGTGGAAAACTGAGGAAAAAAAACAGAATTGGTTATTCGACATGGTGCTGACTAAAGCTGCTGTTTATTTTGTCTCACAGAGCAGAGCAAATGGCCAACGTCCAGAATGCTGCTCGGGCAGCATCAGGCAACGACAGAGGAGACTTCTGGAGGCTGAGAGGTCAACGGGCGGCGAAGAAGAAAGACTTGCGCAAGAGCCGAGAGGACCTGACCGCAGCTCCAGTCACCACACGATTCCCCGCCTACGAGAGAGTGGTGTTGCGCGAAGGTACCCAGAAAAGTTATCCATTGGCCGCTCTACAGGTTTCACACAAAATATCTTCTGGCTGTCCTGTGTTTTCCGGCCTACTGGTTACTAAATTTGTATCCCATTTACTGTTTCCTTCAGCTGGTTTCAGGAGACCTGTGGTGATATTTGGGCCCATTTCTGATGCAGTGAATGAAAAACTGGCCAGCGACATGCCGAGCAAGTTTGTTGTCGCCAGTAAGTGCTTACCTCATCGCTTCCTCATTGAAGTTGTTTTAAATTGTATGCAGCACACTTTTTTGGCAGTGTTGTGTAACATACAGTAGTGAATATTGAAAGTATTTTAGGATGGCGGATTCTTGCACATGTACTTCTTTCTGCAGTGTGAATCATTTCTTTCCTCTCCCAGGAACGGAGCCGAAGGATGCAGGAAGTGAGAAATCCTCCGGAGTGGTGAGACTAAACACCATCAGACAAATCATTGAACAGGTGTGGTATACTATAAAAAACAAACAAAAACATCTTTATGAAAATACTGTTACATCATCTAACATCAAACCACCTCCCCGTTTCCTCAGGACCTCCATGCTCTGTTGGATGTGACCCCCAAAGCTGTGGACACGCTGAACTACACCCAGTGGTATCCCATCGTCATCTTCCTGAACCCAGACAGCAAGCAAGGCATCAAGACCATGAGGAGCCGCCTCGTACCCGGATCCAGCCGCAGCGCGCGCAAACTGTATGAGCAGGCCGTCAGGCTGAGGAAGACTTGCTCACACCTTTTCACTGGTGGGTTTTACTGTGAAAGTGGCTGCATTACAATAATAATAAATGTCTAAAAGTTACAAGGTGTACAATTACAAAAATAACAAGAAGAAAGAATCAAAATCGATGCAGCAGAACCCGAGATATCGTCTTTCTCCCTTGGTGCATACATTAACCACAACTGGCCTTTGGTGGCTTGTTAACATTCACGCTGATTAACTGACACATTACGCGTTTTCGGACCAAACAGTTCTGGGGGCTCCCTAAGAGGAACTGCCCACTGGGGAGCTTTTTTTTCTGTTTGTATTCGCACCGCCAATAGGAACGCTGAAGTGACGTAAGCTGGCCGGTGGTTGGTATAGCAACGTCACTTCTGCGCGACAGCAGCTACAATTGTCAGTCCATTTGTCCGCTTTTTGTTCCATTTTTTTAAGGCTACCGTTATGAGCTGTTGTTTATTTATGGCTAACGTTTTACCCAGGTGTGTAAAGATGGTGGTTGTCCGTGCTGCATTCGCTCGTGTTAGACCAATCACCGTACACTTACGTCACTCAAGGTTCCTCTTGTGCTGGGAGTACCTACTCTAAAGTAGGAGCTAAAAAAGTCCTCAAAACTGCGTTCTAAGAACTACGATTGTTCCCAGTTCTTGCAGTGCGAACACAATAAAAAGGGGAGGTGTCCTCCAACTGTTCTTAGAACTATGAAAAAGTTCCTCCGGTCCAAAAATGGCTATTGTTGGCGATTCTTGGCCTAACTTGTGTTGTTTGTTTTTGTGCACGTCTAGCAACTATTGACCTGAACTCGGCCAACGACGCGTGGTATGGCAGCGTGAAAGACTCCATTCAGGAGCAGCAGGACAGAGCGGTGTGGGTGTGTGAGGGCAAGGTGAGTCTATTGTCTGTGTGAGTGACACACTGCTGCTGACAGGCTTTTTTGAAAAGTTTACAGGGGTTTTCAACAGGCTCCAAGAATAGACGGTGATGATATGAACTTTGTTGAGTTGTGTGAGTAATAACACATCCAGTTTATGTTGTCGCTTCCTCTCCTCAGTTGGACGGTTCAGAGGAGGACCTGGATCTCCAGGACGACCGCATGTCCTACCTGTCGGCGATGAGTGCAGACTACCTGAGCATGGACAGCCGTCTGACCAGCGACTACGAGGACACAGCGGATGAGGGCGGGGCTTACACTGACAACGAGCTGGACGAGCCGATGGATGAGCCCCAGCCGGTGTCGGCCATCAGTCGGTCATCAGAGCCCGTGCTGCCAGATGAGGTGGGAATGTATATACTGTAGGAGATGCACCCGTTTAACAGCCACCCTTCTAATTCTCACCATTGTTTACTCATTCTCATTTTTCAAATGTGTGTTTGCATAATCTGACCCTGACATCCCTCCTGTGTGTGTGTGTGTGTGTGTGTGTGTGTGTGTGTGTAGAAGCCTCACCCTGAACCTCGGGCTCGTATGAGGAGGTCAGGTAGCAGAGAGATGCTGAACAGAGAGCCCAGCCCTCCCCCTTCCTTTGTCCCCGAACCCCCGAAGGTGAGATCCTTCCCCCCCAAAATGTCATCATAACATCCCTCTGTCTACACTTTCCTGTAATGAGTCATACCACAGTATGTCAAATTCAGACAGGAGGTAGTTCGCCAAAGAGGTAGGGAGGATCCCCCCCCCCAAACTTAAGTAAGAACACGTGTTCTTAAGAATACAAAAATCTACTATATGTAAGTTGCACATTGAGTTAAATTAAGACATGAAATGTCAAGTAAAAAATTAGAAAAGGAAAAATAATAATACCTCTAGTAATCATATTAATACATGTAAAGAAGATAAATAAATGAGAGCATAAATATGGGGGGGGTGTAATAGAAAAATAAGGTGCCAAAGGCTTTTAAAAAATTGGCAATATATATGAATATGATTAAGAATTTAAAAAAATTATAAATCTGAGCAAGGATCAGCAATGCCAATTTACTTCACTCAAGACTTTTTAGTACTGGGTGCTATGGGCAAGTACCTAAAAGAGTAACAGGGTTTGGTACTCGGCCCTAGTCCTCACCAAGGTTATTAATGAAAAGAGAAAACATATATTTTTTTTAGATGTAATGTGGAGTATTTTTATTTTTTTATTAAAGAATGAATTGAGGATAGTAAAACATGACATATTTTTGTTTTTAAAAATGACTCCCAATGTATGGAAATACAAATACAACATTTTGCAGGTTCCATTGTCTTTTGAATGGTCCTTTCCCCTGACAGGTGCGGGCTCAGACTCGGACTGAGTCATCGCGGAGCTATGACTCGCACTCCAGCAGCACCATCAGCAGCAGCGACGCAGCGGGCGGAAACAAGCCGTTCCCCCCTCCTGTGGCCCTGAAGCCCACCGTCACCCGTCTGAGCCAGCCGCCAGAGGAGCAGAGCCCGAGGAAGGAGGAGGAGGACCCTGCCAACAAATCCTTCCTGGGCAAGGTTAGAATTGTCATCATGTTTTTGTTCATTGCATTTTGAGACAAATAAGTTTCTATTTTGACCTATTAAATCTCAAATTTCCCCTTTAAGAAATACTCTGGCTCATTTAGCATTTAGAAAACATTTTTCTGATATTTAAGACAGAACTTTGACTCAGTTATTAAATGATTTTCATTTCATTTTCTTCCTCTTTGCTTCTAATATGAAATAGAAAATGAGTGACCAGGTAATGTCTGCATTCGTCTTGATGGTCGTAGCCCTCCTTTTAAATCCATAATTACTCATCCTCCATCATAACAGTGTTCTGCCATCTTCATTTCATCAAATTCTCACACTCACGTTTCATTTGACCGTCACTTTTATCTGAATCATGCCATGTATGTACTAATCAAATCAAATATGGAACATTAATTTATTAATTTTGTCCTAGATTAAAGCTTTTGAGAAGATGGACCACCTGGCCCGAGCTCAGAGGATGCTGGAGCTGCAAGAGGCAGAAAGTGCTCGAGTCAGTACCATTTTTATTCATGTTAGGGCCTGAAGCAGCGTATGAGGTAGAGGGAGAATCAAGCTTATGGGCCACTGTTCATGTAGCATTAGTAGAGAATTGCAACAAATATCTTTTAAATGTCTATATTTGTTCTTATGTACATTAATTGAGCATTCAAACTGAACACTGGAACCCTGAATAGTAGTCACATACTGACAAAAGTATGGATTTTAAGCCCTAGAAAAGAATTATTTATCAAGTAAAGTTACTTGAATTAAAAAAAAAGTTTATTATAATACTCACATTCATATTTAATACACAATAGCACATGCAACATGTTTGGCGCTCTTCATGTGAGAGTCCAAAGTCCCATCGTCCCCAGCTTGAAAGATTTTCGGCAAAAACAGCATTGGGTCTCATGGTCACTTCCTGGAACAGGCTTAACCCACTTGTATTTTGGGTTCTGCTGCCACTTACGGTTAAAACGACACTTGCCCATTCTGAGGCGACAAGCTAAAGTTCGCTTGTTGGTAGCAAGGTGCGAGACGTTTTGTTTTCTTTCTGACTGATTCACACCAGAGCTCGCGCACATTCAACTGTCCAGAGCGTAAAGCCAAAGCAATACTGACGTAAACAGTACCGATACTTTCGTAACATCCAAGTCAGACCACCATGGTCACACAAAACCCACACAAAACATTTTATACGTTTGAGTTATCTTTGACGTTAAATTTTTTTCTTGTCCTTTTGTAGGATTAAAGAAATACCGTAAGACCTTTTGTAAATGAGATTCAGTACTTTTAATGCCTTATTCTGATTAAAGTATTAAATTTTATATTAAGACCCCGCGGGCCCGGCCGGCCTATAGCTGTGTGAGAAAAGACGCATTAAAAAAGGCTTTAGGAAGGGAGCTCTTTACGGCCAGTATGGAGAGGAGGAAGGATTACAGCAACCAATAACTCTTTCAGTGTGCATATGGCCATGAGAATTGTTCTTCTCCCTTAAGTCAACTGCAAAAACCCTTGTAGCCTCTTGGGGTCCATGTAGAGTTAGGATGCCTTGTGGTGTTTTTTAAATTTTGTATTACTTCTGACATATCTGGGTCGGCTCTCTTCTCTCTACACAGTTGGAAATCGCCCAGAAGCATCCAGACATCTACGCCGTCCCAATCAAACTGCCAAAACCCAACCTCAACCGTCCGCAGCCAATAGGGTGAGAGCATCACTCTTCTTTGTAACGCAATAAAAATCACATATTTATTAAGATGTTGTAGGTCATTAAGCTTTAGTCTTATGAAAGGAAAAGCTAAACTGCTGCATCTTTGCTGTGTGTGTGTGATCAGTTCAAGCTCCAATCCCGAGCAGCAGACTCCATTCAGGCCACCGTACTCAGAGACCCGAGGACATGAGGACAACGAGGCCGAGTACCGCAGACAGCTGGCCGACCAGACCAAGAAAGGGTACTACAATCCTCAGAAATACAAAGACACTGAGCTGTAGGCCGGGAAACCAGGACGTGACATCACAGCACACGGCTGGATTCCTCCCACATCAGCGCTACAAGCAGACAGCATTTGTTGCCTTGGTAATGGCTTATGCAGCTTTACCTCTAACATCAAGGTAAACTGATTCCTGGAAAGATTTCAACACTAATGTCAGACACTTTTCATCACTGCTGTCGCACTACTGTACATGTTGTATAAAAGTCCATCCAGGCGACACACAATATTCTTATGAAGAGGCTATTTTGATAAGTTTAACATCACACGTGTCCAAAAAAAAAGGCAGATTTTTATGACGTACCTTTACACAGACCTGATATTCCCAGTGTATATATTCTTTTCATGTGTCTGAGGTTTTATTTCCCCCATTACATGAACACCTAGCCCCAGTTTTTGTGTCATGTATAAATTTGAGTCGCAGCTATGTTTTTCTGAAAGATAAATAGCCCCCAGTTTTTAAAAAGACCACAAGGTTATTAAACTACACTTCTTTTTTGTAGTTTTGAAGTATTTTCAGAATCTACAAAGACTATTCTAACCATCTGGAAGAAAAAAGATTGTGTCCTCTGCACATTAAAGATGATTTTTCACTACCGTTTCCTACCCAGGTAGCTGAAGACGCCGTATTTCCTTGCTCATTTTGTAGAAAGAACGTGATGATGGGTGAAACATCGGAAAACTACGGAAAGTAACAGTATAGACTCATAATACTTCTCATACAAACTGAGCACAGGACATATGGCCAGCTACCTTTGTTCCACAACATGGGAAACGGGGTAAAAATCTTTATCCTGCAGATTCAGTATGTTTTCATCCAGGTGGTTTGAAGAGTCTTTGACGATTCTGGAAATACCTTCAGACCATCTGTATATTTTTCAGAAAAACAGAAGCTTACCTCTGTAATGGTAAGGCAGAAACTGCAGCTAACTACACCATGCTGCAACCAAAGCGTAGATATGGAACTGTGTACAATATCTAGACAAGAATAGTGTAAAAATCAAACGGTCAGTATGCACTCAGCTGCTCTGATGTCAAGTAGGTGTTAATCGTCTTCCTCTTGTCCCTGTCCAAGTCGTCTCTGATGTATTGCACGCCTCGACATTCCTGATTGGACATTTGTATACGCTGTGTAATATGTGTGCATTCTGGGAAGCAGCATATTTTCAAGTGCCTTGTAGCTTTGATGTTAGCTCGAGGGGGAAAGAAACTATCCACAGGATCAATCTGACACCGAGTGCAAACAATGGAAACTTCTGCTGTTTTAGTGAAATGGACCGAACAGGAAGTGAAAAAAAGATATTTTCAGCACATTTTTCTGTATTGTCAACATTTTGGCTACTGTACTTTTTTCAACACTGACAAAATACTAAGTTGTGGATTGAATCAACTTCTTGGTACAGAAGCACATCTGTATCTCATGAATAAAAGATCTGTGAACTTCTGAGTTAAAATGATTTTGAATTACAAGATAACATCCTTGGGTGAATGCAGTGCAGTTACATTAATTAGGGAGGTGCCTGTAAAGCATTTCTGTATTGCAGTGAGCTGGAACAGCTGGATTAGGTAAACAAGGTCACAGACTTCACTGTTAAAATGCATCATGAGCAGGGTTGGATTCAAGGGGTGCAGCACAGCATAAAGCTGATCTTTGTCTTTATTAGCTTCTTGCAACCAGAGATAATGACGTTATTATGTTTTTATACTGAATATACACTGAACTAAGTCTTTGTACACGGGAGCCTCTGGAATGTGGTGACGACAATCATGTTTGATCAGTTTCTTTTAAATGTATTTAGTGGGAATGCTGATTCAGCATTCCCACTATTGTTATCCTGTTCTTTATTTTTCTTATTCTACTTCCGTACGTTTTTTGGTCGCCTATTCCTTCAGCATACTTTCAGCTACAGAAACCATTCAACTATCAAAATGTTCAGCTCTTTTCTTCTTTATAACTTTTATACTTTTTAAAATATTAAGTTTTTTTCAAATAAATTTTACAATGTAAGTCAATGGAGAGCCCTCTTCAACTTGCTCTACTTTGAAATGCTACTGCTTCCGCATACTTTCAGCTACAGACTCCATTTAAACTTTAAACAGGTCAGAAGATGTTCAGCTATTAAGCTATGATTCAGCTCGTTGATATCTTTTACAGTTTTTGAAATATCACAGTTTTAGTTTTATGCTTTTTTCAGCCCTTCTGAGAGTTTTACATGAGTGTGTATGTGGCGGAATGTTGAGACGTAGAGTGAGTGACATCATCGCCTAGAGTGGAAGGCAGCTGTAAAATCGTCTTAAAAATTTCTGTTAAACTTGCTCTCGTTTCCACAATTTTCACTCTTCATACATAATTTCACCTCAGAACGTAGACAAACTTGTCCTGGTTCACATCATGTAACTATTTAAGCCATAGGACATACAGTTTTTGAACTGTCTGCCTCCAAGCAGCAGAAAATCCTTCAACTGTCTCACTAACTCTAATGATATTTTGTCTCTTACGGTCTTGAGCAAATCACAAATGAGAGGTGTTTTGAAACTGTGATTTATCTGCCTTTTTTAACTTTATCCACACAATTTTTACATCAAAGTGTTCAGCAATGCCTTTTGATACTGACAGTGAGGTCGTTTTACCGATACGACCTACAGTTTTTGAATCATGGCGACTTTTCTGAGTGAAACTTTTACAGGTTTCTCTCTCTCTCTCTCAGGCAACAGATAGTTACACACACAACTGATGTTGATAAACAAACTAAACATCAATCAGTTTGTTCCTCCACCGACAGAGGTAGAATTAAACGGAGACAACAGTTATTGGGGATGTCGTCACATATTAAACTAGATCTGTAAGCACTTGTTCTTCACACGCAAAGATATGCAATATAATTAATTACAAAAAACACAGAATCCATACCTCTTGAGATGCGTCTTAAAAAGATTGGTTGCACTTGTGTGTGATTCTGGACTCTGTTACTTTCAGACTTGTTTTAGTCTTATAAATCTGTCCATGTGCACTCTCAATTCTTGTCTGATTACTGCTCAAATGTTTTGTCCTAAACAAACTCCCCAGACAAGCTGCTGGCTG
>LKNJ01000414.1:172478-184070 GCA_002120245.1 Maccullochella peelii
GAACCAAAGCAAAGACCTGCAAGCACTACATTCTGGAATCTCATTTTGGGAGGAAGTTCATTTAAATGCAGCTGTATGGGCCATATTGAAAATCTGGAAGATTTGTACAGAGGTGAGCTGTCAGAATTGAAATTAAATGACAAATTGTTTGGATCTGACAGAATTCCATCAGGTTTTGTCAAGTTTTATATATATATATATACACACACACATATATGTCAGAGATGACATGTTCATTCTGTGACCTTTGGTTTCTGTAGCTCATGCTGTTTTGAATCTGAGGATCTTCAAGCAGTGTCTGAATTTGAGGTGCAATTGCTTACCTATTGCAGATTCAGTCTTCCCAGCCTGGTGCAGGTCTACAATTTTGTTTCTGGTGTCCTTTGACAGCTCTTTGGTCTTGGCCATAGTGGNGTTTGGAGTCTGACTGTTTGAGGTTGTGGACAGGTGTCTTTTATACTAATAACGAGTTCAAACAGGTGCCATTAATACAGGTAAAGAGTGGAGGACAGAGGAGCCTCTTAAAGAAGAAGTTACAGGTCTGTGAGAGCCAGAAATCTTGCTTGTTTGTAGGTGACCAAATACTTATTTTACCGAGGAATTTACCAATTAATTCATTAAAAATCCTACAATGTGATTTCCTGGATTCTTTCCCCCCATTCTGTCTCTCATAGTTGAAGTGTACCTAGGATGAAAATTACAGGCCTCCCTCATCTTTTTAAGTGGGAGAACTTGCACAATTGGTGGCTGACTAAATACTTTTTTGCCCCACTGTATATACCACATTGCAACAGCTGACATTTAGAGTGACTCTACCTCTCTAGCCTCTATTAAAACAAGGTACTATTGAAATAAGGCACATCTGTGACTTAATGTGTGGGGGCTGTTTTTTAGGCATTTCACAAGGCTTAGTTATGCATCTTTGAGTCATTGTTGAAGAGGGTCGTCTTTTGACCACTGTTCCTCTTTCACCATGCCGTTCTCCTGTGTTTGGCACACTGTGCATTTTTCCCTTGCTACATCACATGATTTTTAGCAGTGTTTGCAACTGATAAATCAGCATTCAGACAGCAACTCTTAGTCTCTTTGCGCCTCTGTAAGTTGCCTTGGAAACAGCTGCTTTTGTTATACAGCAGAACTGGTATTCAACTTGAATAGACGCCATTGTGACTGATTTACAGAAGTTGCTGCCTGACTTGCTGGTTTTTGTTGCTAGTGTCAACTGCTTCACCAGATTTGTATTTACTGCAGGGTTTTTGTAGTGAAAGGTGTTTGTTATTTTGTCCACCCCTGTAGAAAGAAAAACATTATAAATGAATGTTAAGCATTGTGAACTTGACTTGAAGCTAAGGTAGACACATAAAACACTTAGTATGGTCATGGCAGGCACACAGGACAGCACTCGTCATTCAAAAATTTAAATTAGGATAAAAAATTTCATTTCTCTTGATCAACGTGGCTCTGTGTGTTGTCGCTGATCCACAGATGACATAGAGATCATCTTCAGGCGAGGATCGTGGAAGGCGAGCGGGGAGTTTGCCCAGACGGACGTGCACCGGCAGATCGCCATCGTGTTTAAGACTCCACCCTATCAGGACCAGGACATCACAGAGGAGGTTGAAGTCAGTGTCGCCCTGCGTCGCCTCTCAGACCAGATGGAGAGCGAGCCTGTTAGCTTCATGTACCTGCCACACAACCCAGGTCAGTCAGGACTGTACAGCACTGATCTGTCTAGTCTGCAGGGTTCTTGATGGCAGCGTCAGCTAAAATGGATTAAAGTGACTTGTTATGAAACAAATGCCGCAGATCATTTTAAAGCCAGAAACAATAACAGGAGGTTAATTAAAGTTTTTCTGTCTTCATTTCAGATCCATATGAGGTGAAGCGAAAGAGAAAGATAAAGTCAGACATCGGCTTCAGAGAGAAACATTGTGTGACAGGTGAGCCTTGAACGTTGTCATTCCTTTTTTCTTTCTTTCTTTGTTTACTTTTGCTGGTATATAGAGACACAAGTGGCCTTTGTGTGTGTCAGACTGCTTGTCTGTATAGGCCTTTTTCACAGCAGACATTTTGACTTGTCATAGCATGAAAAGCTTGTATGTTGTGTTAACTCACACTACACTTTTGAATCTGCACAGCCACAGCCTGCAACTTTAATGCTTACACTGAACATAAGCACAGAACCCCAGGTGGGTTTTGGCCATTGACATAGTGAATAAAGTTTATTCAAACAAGATGGCTTCATCTGCAACAATGCAAGAGAGAAAGGCAGCGTTTCTTTGTGTAATTCTATTATGAACGGAAAGTAAGGTGGGCCTGAACCTAGCTAAAACTAATGCAGTCTAATACAACAACCCTTTAATAAATCACACCATCGTGAAGGTTATAATCAGTTTTTGTTGAGGTGTTGATTCAACTTTATGATCATTTTGGAGCGTGTAGTTTGTGGTGCTAAACTGAGAGGTGTTTCTGTTATTTAGCCTACCGTCACTGATATAACTGAGGTGGGCAGTCCTAACTCAATATAATTCAATACGACCACAAACTACATCCTCCAAAATGATCATAAAGTTGAATCAACACATCTCTAAAACAGTTGAAAGAAAAACTAATTATTACCTTCATGAAGGGAGGGTTTATTGAAGGACTGTTGTATTAGACTGCATTAGTTTTAGCTGGGTGTACCTAATAAACTGGCAACTGAGTGTATATTTCTATATTAATATGTTAAGTGGGTTTTGTTGTTGCACACACATTTTGTTCTTACACCACCATCAAAATTGCCTACACTTCTCAGAAAAGTCGTGAAATAATCTCAATTTCATTTTTTGGGGGGCAAAGATTTAAATAATATCAAGGTGCAAAGAGCCGGAATCACGTGTCATGATCCAAGTATAAAGTTCTCTACCTAATAACTGACCTTTCACCATATTTCTAACAGGTGTTTATTTTCTTGGTAACACAATCCGTTTCCTCTCCTGCAGCACAAAGTGCACCTGCCGCGGAGCAGCCTTTCCACTTCCCGCAGCCTCAAACCATGATGCCTCCAGACGACAGGCTTTGTGCTGTCCAGCCTGCGCCTTCTGCTTTAGGGGAAGTGTGTTACAACGAGCCCATAATAAATGAGTTGCTAGAAATGCCTGCAATATTGGAAATACTTGACTCAAACTTCTCCTCATCCATGCTCTCTGGCTTTGACTTGGGGGGCGATGACAACACCACGTTTGCCAACATGAATATGATCCTTAACCAGAACTTGGGCTTGTACACTCAGGACTTTTCCCATTACAGCGACGTGCAGTTTAACATGCTCGTCAATGACAGCCAGACTCCGCAGTCAGAGGTACCGGACAGCCCCTCTAACATGGTTCAGGTGAAGACGGAAGGGGAGTTATGAGGACGAGATAGTCAGGATCATGTAGCACTCTGCTCCATCCACTTTAAAAGCATAATTAGATATTTTGGGAATTATGCTTATTAGCTTTGGACAGAGCCAGGCTAGCTGTTTTCCTGATTCCAGTCTTCGTGCTAAGCAAAGCTAACCAGCTGCTAGCTTTAGCATGAGAGTAGTATCAATCTTCTCATCTAACTCTCAGAAAGAAAGTGAATAAGCTTATTTCCCAAAATGTTGAACTTTTCCTTTAACCCTTCTGTATTTAAAACCAAACAAGATTATGCTGTCCCAAATCCAAGATGAAGCAAAAGGCCTCCTTTGCTGTTTGTAGACTCATTTGGTTTCACAACTGTGCACTGTTGCCCTCTTACTAACCCCATATCTTTGTCTGAACGCCTTGCTGGTTGAGGCTTTAGCAACCAGGAGCAGGCTAACATTCCTGCATATTTTCCCATAAATGCTGCTAGCATTGATCTTCAGGCTTAAGGTCAGAGGTAGGTGATTCAGCGTGGAGCTTAAAAAGGGAGATCATGAACATATATAACTTGTGAACAGTAGAAACCCGTCTGAAATTGCTGTTAATAGTAAATCATTGGTGAGGTAAGACTGAATGCCTGTAATGTGTTTGTGTAAGGTCTGTTTTGTTTGTTTCAACGTGATTTTGGGGAAACGACCCGACTTCCTACTAGAATTTGTCTGCAGTAAAAGGCTTTTAGTTTTAAAATGCACAAAAAGTAAAGAGTAGAGTAGTTTGAGATCTGTTCTTCACATTCTACTTGCCTGTCATTACTCTCTGTTGATGTGGCAATCACACCAGCTGGCTTGTTTAATATTTAATCGACTTACATGCAATAGAAACCAGTCCTCATATTCATTGCTGTCTGTGTCAGTTTTTGTTCTGCAGTTTCACTCTCATGCCCAGCATTCAAATTTCCATTTGCAGCTTGTCACGAGCCCATCTCCGCCCCTTCCCTGTAGCGTCAATATTTTAATAAAATGTCAGTCTGTGTCATTTTTGTCATGTCGTTACTTCCTCTGAACCTGTCTACCGCCTTTGTGATGATTTGTTAGACGTAAAAAGAAAAAGGTCTGCAGAGTGACAAAAAGGGAAGAAGACACATTTGTGACCAACAGTATATCTTTAGCTGCCTGCCTACACACATTCCTGCTCCCTCACTTATAAAAACAATGAATCTTGGCAACAAGTAGTTGGTTTCATGCTTTTCACATCGCAGCTTTAAATGTCAGTGATGTCACAAGATAATCTTGAATGACTTGTTTGTCCAGGAAATTGGAGACAAACGCTCAGATGAAAAGTGTCCTTTGTTGTTTAAACAGACCAGAAGGTGTCTGATAACTGTAGTCACAGCATCTTAACCTCACACAAGCAACACAAAGCCTTTTCTCAAAAACTTGGCTGTCACCTCTTACAGTAATCCAGCCTGAAAAAAATCTATTTCTCCTTTCAGGTTGTGTAATTTCTGCTGAGTCTTTTGTGAGACCACATGCTTATTGGGAAACTTGTAATGCCACAGAAATCTTCATATTTTGAGACAGATTGGGAAATTAACACTATTATCTAACCTTCATTTCAAAATGTAAAATGTTTCTTTTGCCAACGTCCAAATTAAGGTTTGTGAGGAAATTTTGAGCATGTTGAGCATATAATCCTCAACTCAAACCTAGTTTCTGAGACTATAACTATTTAATAGTCATTCAATGTATTTTTATTTCCTCTCTATTTTCACTGTTAGTAGCGCACTCTGCCACGATTTAAATTGCCTTCACAGATGGATACACCGGTTGCTTTTCTGTTGTATTTCTGACAAAGTAGCTGCGCAAGGATTGCTGATGGATTGTTTTTGGCAAGGATTATAACTTTAATGATTAATTTAGGTTTATTTGTTTAGTCTATACAATATCAGAAAACAGTGAAAAACAAGTTCTTGGAGTCCAAGGTGACATCTTTAAAGTGATTGTTTTGTCTGACCAACAGGCCAAAAACCAGATACACAATTTAAAATGATATAAAACAGTAAAAAGTAGCAAATCCTCACATTTAAAAAGTAGAAACCAGTACCTGTTTGCCATTTTGGCTTCATAAATGACAATTATCACAATTGTTCCCAATTCATTTTCTTTCAATTGGTGGACTAATTGTTTCAGCTCTAGTTATCATCACTACACTATGTTCACTCTTAGACCCACAAACCTGTTTTTACTGAGCAGTAAACAAACAATGGCAGCAACTGTGTAATGTCAATATTTAACATTCTCAGTCATCCCTCTGTGCACCTGGTTACCTCATGTGCTGCTGGTAGGAGTGTGTTGGTTACCTTTTTTCGCTCGTCTCGTCACCGGTGAGTTGAACTGAACACACGTGACTTATAGCCACTGGGAAACTCCACACTGGGCAGGTTGCCAAGGCCTTTTATCTAGGGTGCACATGATTTCCTGTGAAATGGTATCACCATACCCTGCTGCTAGGACTCATCCGGACATGCCCACTCACTTTTAACTCATGGTCATCTTCTCTGTTAAAGGGAGAAAAGTAGTTGTTTAATAAAGACTTATAGCCTCATCAAGTGACTGTAACGGCCTTATTTAATGGATACAGGAAGTATTAGCATACTTCAGGATTAGTTTTTGCTAGTTTAGCAGGGACAGTGGTATCCAAAAGAAATTGAAAAATGAATAGTTTTGGGAAATGTGCTTAGTAGCTTTCTTGCTGAGAGTTCAATGAGAAGACTGATACCAATCTTCTCATCTAACTCTTGGAAAGAAAGTGTATGAGCTAATTTCCCAAAATGTTGAACTTTTCCCTTAACCCTTCTGGATTTAGAGCCAAACAAGATGTCCCAAATCCAAGACGAAGCAAAAAGCCCGTAGCTTAATTTTTAACAAACACGAGACTAGTGTCAATAAGCGTATTTCCCAAAATGTCAAACTATTCCTTTAAAGCAAAGTTTACAGTCTGCAGTAAAGCAGTGTTTAAGAGTGTAACAACTCCCTAGAAATCGTGTGGGTTTTCTATGAGATTGATATTTGTGATCAAACATAAGTGTGAACTTGACCCACGTCTTCATTATTAAAAAGGATTATTTCCATGAGACTGCTCGTGAGAATACTCTGTACTGTAAAAAGGACACAGGCATTAAAATGGTCACAATGTTCCAGCACAAGTCACTTAAATACCTCAGGAACTGTGAATGTGTTCTTGGAAAGCCCAGACGTGATCTGTGCTCACCCTGTATTAGACTGGACAACTATCCAAAGGCTGCAGCAACCTCATGACCCTGAATTAGATAACAAGCTGAGACCAGAGGGGAAATTTGGGTGTTACAGCAGAACAAAGACAGATAAATAGAGAAACTTAAAATAAAATATATAAATTATAAGTATCTCAAATAAAACTTTGAATTGAATAAATAGAAACTCTCCAAGAGCTATTAAATGCAAACTTACAGGCAATAGCAGTACATGTATGGTATCCACTAACCACTGCACTGATGAGTGCAATACTGTCTCAAGCAAAGTGACATGGTGGTGCACAGGAGTGAGTACGTACGTACGTACATACATACATACAGTATAATATAGTATAATATAGTGCAGTTTAAGATAGTATGGGATATAAAGTATAATATAAAACAAAATTAAGATATAGTATGACAATGTATAGTACAGCAATGGTAAATGGATTTTACTTATATAGTGCTTTTCAATCTTAACGGTTCCCAAAATGCTTTACAGCAGCTCAGAATGAGATGTATAATAAGTGTAGTATAGAATTAGGCAGGAAGACAAAACGAGACAATTCTCTCCTCAAAGCTCAAATTCAGACACAACGGAGATTTTCACTGTGGTGAGTCGTAATGCATAAATGTGACAGTTAATTATTTGCTAAAAAATTATATTATGAGGTAAAACACACTCCATTGCAGTATTCCTGAAATGTTTTATTCTCAGTGTAATAAAGTACCAGCTTCAGACCGTAGGCATGAACCTTGACTTTCAGGTTTGTGATTTGCAGAGGCATCTGTTGGTTTGTGGACACTCTGGGGAATACTGAGCTCACAGCACGTGTCGTGTGGTGGAAACGATCAAATATAGAAATGATGATACAGAGAGATTTAATCAGGAACCTTGTATGGTTTTCAATTCCAGATGTTTGCCCTCAGGATGGGGAGGTTTAACTTTCAGTTACATCACTCAGATGAAGTTACACCGGCTCTCCATTGAAACAGGAGCTTTCACTGAAGTCACACCCGCTCTGTCAGGTGATCACGCCAGTTTACCTGCACTTACAGGTGAATAATCAGTGGTGGAAGAAGTACACAGATCTTTTACTAAGGTAAAAGTAGCAATACCACAGTGTAGAAATACTCTGTTACTGTTAGCAAAATTTTACTAAACTGTTCAAATCAAAATAAATTTAAAGTACCAAAAGTAAAAGTACTCATTATGCAGAATAGCCCATATCAGAATAATGTACGTTATTGGATTATAGTTATTGATGCAGTCATGTGTTCATCACTTTGTTGCAGCTGGTAAAGATGGGAGCATTTTAATTATATACTGCTGGGTAGCTTGTGTACTACTCTTGGGGATCAATAAAATCTTAACCTATCATAATACATCATTATTTCTTAGTGAATTATATTTTGTATTATTAATATCAATCTGCAAAGTAACTAGTGACTAAAGTTATCAAATACATGTAGTGGAGTAAAAAGTACAATATTTGCCTATGAATTGTAGTGGAGTAGCAGAAAATAAAGTAAAAGTACCTCAAAACTGTACTTAATTACAGTACTTGAGTAAATGTACTTGATTACTGTAGGAGTAGGTGATATGGATAAAACTCTCATCATGATATATGTAATTTTATATTGATATATTGTTACATATAAACTTCTTTTGAGAAAATAAGTCATTTTTTTGGCTGATAAATCAAAGTACTTCATCACCTTTGTACAAAATCCAATACTGGCATAAAGCAGATGTGCTAAAAGTAGAGATACTACGGTTTAAAGGGTATGGCAGCATCTCTGATGGTTAACAAATGTATATAGGTCATATCACCCAGCCCTACCGTTCTTTATTATTAAAGGAAGACAAGAATTACAGGCAATATTCTGTTGTCCCCGTTTGTGAAATATCCTCACAAATACAATAAATCTCTCCAGATCTTCACAACCACACGACCACAGTTAAGGTGTCTGCAGATCAGAACTCAAATGAATAACTTTAATACTTTCTGAAGATCTTTTGAAAAGCAAATTAAGAAACTGAAGACAGATTATTTTTGTTGCCAAGACAAGTGCCACAAATGAGTTGGATTTGGGAGTTTTTAGGAACAAGACTAGAGTCTACATGCTAACGGCTCTGGGAGCTAAATGCAAATGTCAACATGCTCAAAATGAAAAGTAAGTAAGTAACATATAAATAAAGTAAAATCTAATAGATAAGACTATGGACATAAGAACAGACTTAGGAAGAATAAAAATATACCATAAAATAGAAATAGTAAATAGAAAATGACACAAAGGCAAGTCTAAACAGGTGGGTCGTAAGCTGCTTTTTAAAAGGTGTCCACAGATTTAAGTCCAAAGGGACAGAGAAGTTTAAGAGTCACTACCTCAAAAACACCGTCTCCTTTAGTTTTAAGCTTCGATCGAGGAACAACCAACAAACCCTGATCAGAGGACCTTAGAGACCTGCCGGTAATATTAGGCTGCAGTAGATCTCTAATGTAGGCAGGTGCCTGGCCACGCAGAGCTCCATAAGTGATCACAAAAACCTTGAAGAAAAATCAGGATTGGTGTCACATGAGACCTTTTGTAAGGACCTGGTCAAAAGCTCGGCAGCAGCATTTCGGACGCCTTGTAAAAGGTCCAGGGATGCTTTACTGAGGCCGGTGAAGAGGGAGTTACAATAATCAAGATGGGATGAGATTAAAGTGTGAATTATCATTTCCATCTCTGCTTGAGACGCAATCGGCCTGACTTTTGAAATGTTTCTCAGCTGATGAAAAACAGGAACAAATCAAACACTTGGCATGTTGTTTCCAGAGTCGGAGCCTGGTCCATAGTGACACCTACATTTCAATTAGGGAAGATTTAACAGAAGAGGAAAGAGAACCGAGTGCTTCCATTATCTTAGAGACATGAACTATATAAGAATGATAAGAACTTGTGTTTCGTCAGCATTGAGCTGTAGGAAGTACCACTGGCCATCCAATTTTATGTAGTTTGTACAGTTAATTAAAACAGACAATTATGTTACATTTTGAGGCTTAAATGAGATGTATAATTGAAGATGCTAACATGCTGATGTTAAGTAGGTATAATGTTTATCATATTCAATATCTTAGTTTGGACTGTTAGCATGCTAATATTTGCTAATTAGCACTAAACACAAAATACAGCTGAGGCTGATGGGAATGCCATTAGTTTTGCAGGTATTTGGTCCTGAACCAAATCAATATTTGGCCAAAGGTGGCATGGAAAGGGATTGGTAAGGAGGCACCTACCGTAATGAATATTTACAGTAAGTAAAGACAAACAGGGATGGGAGAGAAATGATCTGTAAATCACAAGCCGGTCAAAACTAGCTGCAGCCATGATCAATGTCACCTCTCTAACTGAACTGCTGTCACACTACAGAGGGACGTTGTTGGCAAATGATTAGTTTGTGACACAGACAGCTCTAACATGGTCACCGATTGCTCTTCGTGGCCTGATTTTAAAATGGAAAAAATTAGGTCAAACATCACTAACTTTTGGCTTCGCTCGGGGGCGTGAAGATGAATCAGCCAGATGTTCCTCTAAAATCTGCCAGCACAGAAAAATTTACCAGATTTGGCGCTATGTGTTTCAGTTTCAGAGTTTGTTGTTGTTAATATAGATAATTTGCAAACCATGTACACTATATGAAAGGGTAATTCCAGACTGTGTGTGTATCTATATAAGGAGTGAATCGGTCTGTTTACAGGTGCCAGGTATGTTATTTTTCCTCTGTTGCAACGTTACAACACCCACGGGAGTCCCCACACCAGTTGGGACTCCCCATGTTACCATAATAGCATGGTGCAACCACAAAGCTATACAACACCGAATACAATGACACAGATCAGACCAGAAGTGTTGAAAGCGAAACCAGCCAAGAAACGGCGGTTTCGTCTTTTTTTCCCCACTAGTCAACTCGAGCACCATATAAGGACATTTGCTGTATCGGTGCCGTCTTCATGGGCAGATGTGCGATTTATTACGACACTGGTTGTTTTGCTGACAATACTACTCATCCTCTCTAACAAGGACATGCTGAGAAAACACAGTATTCCCACTGTTTTTGGCGCTATAACACATTTAACTGCTGTTTGGATGTCGACATATGGCGTTATATGGTTCAAAGCATGGGCTTGATTAATGTCTGGAGTTCTTCAGTTGTAACTTGATTTTAGTCATAATCTCGCAATCTATTAAATGGCGGCTTTACTCATTTAAAGCATTTTGGCTCCATCTATCGGGAAAACACAGACACAACATGTCCTGGGCTTACAGCACATCCTCAAAAATATTCAGCTTGAACTTCAGAAGCTTCTTTGTCAGAGAACTGATGAAAAGTACCAGCACCACAATGTAAAAGTACTCAATTACAAGTAAAATTCCTGCATTCAAAATCTTAATTAAAAGTAGAAATATTGTCAGCAGAATTACCTAAAATGTATTAAAAATAAAAATATTCATTATACAGTAAAACGGCTCCTGTCAGAGTTACATTACTACGTATAATATGATGTGATTATCAACATATAATCAACATTTTAATGTTAATGTAGCTGGTTGAGAAGGAGATCCCTTTAAACATTTTATATGCTTTTGGGTAGTTTGATCTTTAAGTGTTCATAGGTTATGTGTGTAAAATATTAATCTGTAAAGTAACTAATAACTTAAGATGTTAGACAAATGTAGTGAAGTAAAAAGTACAATCATTTTCTCTGAAATTAAGTGAGTAAGTAAGTAGAACTATAAAGTAGCATCAAATGGAAATACAACTTCATGTGCTGTATGTGCTTGGATATGTATGGGTGTATTTACTAGTATTTTATTAGTGGAAATGCTGATTCAGCATTCACACTATTGTTCTTCTAAGGTTTATTATTCTTCTTCCGTACGTTTTTCGGTCGACTACTC